>NW_026510108.1:0-14861 GCF_026875155.1 Cherax quadricarinatus | reverse complement strand
GCGGGCATGTAGGGCACTGTTATAAATCCTGTGGACATATTGTTCAATCATATGTCATGTGATATTATGTTTCAACTTTTGTACATATATGTATATGTACCAAGTGAACATATCAGGAGTAATGTTACCATGACTGATGATATTCTTAACTATAAGTAGGATTTTGTGTTGCTCATAATAATAAGATCAACAATGTGTTATTTTTCTTAATGTCAAATTGTAATGTGCACATAACAGTATGTATATTACATCATTGGTAATATACATACCTGCTTCTTTTTGCTGAGAAGCTGCCGAGTGGCATTACTTCTCCTCCTCTACCCTGCAACAAGATTGACCCAACCTCTGTATCATTTTGCAAAACCCGGGGTGGGTAACTCAGGATTACACATAAAAGATATTGAGGGTTAATGGCATACAAAAGGTACATGCACAGAGATATTAAAGTTACAAATACGGGTGTGTCCTTGGCACACATGGTCGTGGGAAACAGATGACCCACCAACTGTTCATTCACACAATTTGCATGTAGTTCATAAAGAGGAGACAAAACCTTATTTTATAACTGTACCTGGCGGCAGTCAGTGCACGTTTTCAAGGTATCACCTAGTGTGAGACCAGTAAAACACAACGTCCAGCGACTCTCGCTGGATACAAACACAGTCTCTAGAAATAAACACTTCACTTCCTTCAAGGAACCTATTTTACCCCAGCTTACATCATGCCAGGCCTGCTGACATTTCGCAAATTCGGAAACCTCTACCTCATGGTCGAGAACCTAAAGGTCGAGAACCAAAACCTAGTCATTATGGTAGTCTACAAGCCTCCGGATGCAACATCCCAGCAATTCCAGGAACAGCTTTTAAAAATTGACCACTGTCTGGAAAATCTTCCAGCTCCTGCACCCAACATCTTGCTCCTGGGGGATTTCAACTTAAGGCACCTAAAATGGAGGAATATAGCAAATAATATTGTTGCAGTAATAACACCAGGAGGCAGCTCTGATGAAAACTCACACTCACACGAGCTTTTAAATCTCTGCACAAAATTCAATTTAAACCAGCAAATAATAGAGCCTACTAGACTGGAGAATACACTAGACCTCATCTTCACTAACAATGATGATCTGATAAGAAATGTCACCATATCAAAAACAATATACTCAGATCACAACATAATTGAGGTTCAGACATGTATGCGTGGAGCCCCAGACCGACAAAATGAGACTAGTCACGAGGGAGCATTCACCAAATTCAACTTCAATAACAAAAACATAAAGTGGGACCAAGTAAACCAAGTTCTAACCGATATAAGCTGGGAAGATATACTAAGCAACACAGACCCCAACTTATGCCTAGAACAGATTAACTCGGTGGCACTCGATGTATGCACAAGGCTTATTCCTCTAAGAAAAAGGAGGAGTAGATGTAAAATAGAAAGAGACAGGCGCTCCCTTTACAGGCGACGGAAAAGAATAACAGAGCGGCTAAAAGAGGTCAATATATCTGAAATGCGTAGGGAGACACTGGTCAGAGAAATAGCAAGCATCGAACTTAAGCTAAAAGAATCCTTTAGGAGTCAGGAATCGCGGGAAGAACTAAAAGCCATAAATGAAATCGAAAGAAACCCAAAGTATTTCTTCTCGTATGCCAAATCAAAAACGAGAACAAACGTCCAGTATTGGGCCCCTACTTAACAAGATGGGTCCACACAGATGACAGCAAGGAAATGAGTGAGCTACTCAAGTCCCAATATGACTCAGTTTTTAGCAAGCCGCTAACCAGACTGAGAGTCGAAGATCAAAATGAATTTTTTATGAGAGAGCCACAAAATTTGATTAACACAAGCCTATCCGATGTTATCCTGACGCCAAATGACTTCGAACAGGCGATAAATGACATGCCCATGCACTCTACCCTGGGGCCAGACTCATGGAACTCTAGTGTTCATCTAGAACAGCAAGAACAGCCCCTATCTACGAGCCCTTTTCCCATCCTTTGGAGAGGGTGGCAGGGATCACGGGGGGTCGTCCCACAGGTGCTAATACAAAACAGACTTATCCCCACTCCACAAGGGGCAGTATAAGCAAACAGCAAAGAACTACGACAATAGCACTAACATCCCATATCATAAAAATCGTTGATAAGGGTCCTAGAAGCAAGATCACACCCATCTAGAAACCCATCGTTCACAAACCTGGGCAACATGGGGTTTTTAGAACAGGTCGCTCCTGTCTGTTCTAAATATTGGATCACTTACGGGGGGGGGACCAAAGGTCTAATGCACTCCAGAAGACAAAGAATGCAGATGTAATATTACAGACTTTGCAAATGCCTTCGACAACGTGTGACAATGGCGTAATAGCGCAACAAATGCGTGCTAAAGGAATAACAGAAAGTCGGTCGATGGATCTATAATTTTCCCACTAACAGAACATCAGGAGTAGTCGCCAACAGAGTAAAGTCCGAGGCAGCTACGGTGATGAAAAAAGCTCTGTTCCACAAGGCACAGTTACTCGCTACCATCTTGTTCATTCATCCTCTATATCGGACTTAGTCAAGGATGTCAGCCACAGCACCGTGTCTTCCTTTGCAGATGACACCCGAATCTTGCATGACAGTGTCTTCCAATGGCAGACACTGCAGGCTCCATTCGGAATCATACAAATCTTTTAAGTGGGCTGCAGAAAAACATATGAAGTTCAACGATGAGATATTTCAATTACTCAGATATGGTAAACAGTGGAAAATAAATTTCATCAGAGTACAAAACAAATTCTGGCACAAAATAGAGCGAAACACCCAACGTCCGAAGACTCTGGGAGTGATTAGTCGGGGATCTCACCTTACAAGGACCATAACATTGTCTCAATCGCATCTGCTAGAAAAAGGAAGGATGGATAATGAGACCTTCAAATACTAAGGGAGGCCAAGCCCATGATGACATCTTCAGGGTCACTTGTTCTATTAGGATGGAATATGCTGCACACTAACAGCACCTTTCAAGGCAGGTGAAAATTGCCGACCTAGAAAATGTACAGAGAACTTTCACGGCGCGAATAACGGAGATAAAACACCCTCAATTATGGAGCGCTTGAGGTTCCTAAAACGTATTCCCGGGAAACGCAGGAGGGGGAGAGATAATGATTATATACACCTGGAAAATCCTAGAGGGGACTAGTACGAACTTGCCACGAAAAATCACTCACTTACGAAAGCAAAAAGGCTTGGAGACGATGCACCATCCACCCAATGAAAAAGCAGGACTGGTGTCACTAGCAACGTTAAGAGACCATACAATAAGTGTCAGGGGCCCGAGATGTTCAACTGCCTCCAGCACACATAAGGGGGATTACATACAGACCCCTGGCAGTCTTCAAGCTGGCACTGGACAAGCACTTAGTCAGTTCCTGATCGACGGGGCTGTGGGCTCGTACGTTGGTTTTGCTTGCAGCCAGCAGCAACAGCCTGGGTGTCAGGCGCTGATCCACCAGGAGGCCTGGTCACAGACGGGCCGCGGGGGCACGTTGACCCCCGGAACTCTCTCAAGGTAAACTCAGGTCACGGGGTTTAAACATGGGACCAATTTTTCAGCCTCCAAAACTCTGTCACTAAGGGGCACCATGGCTGAGCCATCACTTCAACCAGTCTTTCAGAAGATCCAAATTTCTTCCACAATCTCTACATTTTCCTGCTTATACATTATCTTTCTCAGGGACTTTTTCATCATCATTTGAAAAGTCACACACAGTTCCATATGATTTCCCAGGACCGGCTCAATGCCAATCCCATCTCTCCCGCTTCCAGAATGTGTAGCACCTCCTCATAGTCCCACGTCATCCTGGCGGATGGCCGACTGTTCGGACTAGTGCATCGGACCTCAGCTTAGCCAAGAATTTTCTGAAACCGAGAAAAAAACACGCCGGGGGATAAACATCACCATCCTCAGTTAGCTCTGACTTAATGATTCCAGAGTGCTTCCCCCACCACGGTAAGAAAAGGGAAGGGGTATTCCACACTTCCTCCCAGTCCTTCTGGTACTGGGGAAAACTAAATATGCATTGCCCTGAGAGGATGGGAAAACCATGAAGCTTTTCTTTGTCTCTAGGAGAATATACATTGGTAAATTTAACTCAGGTAGGCCTCTCAAAACTACATGAATTTCATAAAATATGGACTTTGGGTGATTTGTGCAAAGCTAAGAGCCATATAAAATGTTTCACCAGGAATCTCAAAACCACACACACAAAATTATTCAGAAAGGGTTACAGATCTGGTGTACCTGTTAGGAAAAGGAATTTATTATTAAACACTGATTATTTAGCTCTTCCGTCTTAAACACTGAATGCCGTTCCTTCAGATCTGTAAAAAATATACTGACAAAGGACACTTTTAATAGTTCTGCTCCAGGACACGTAGCAAGGTCTCTTAAAAAAGAGTTTGCTCATTTGATCAACTCTGCAAAAATAAAACACTTGGTAAATTTGGAACCACATCCACCGTCGACAACTGATAAATGTATAGCGTTCCGGAGGGTCACTAACTTCCGGGCCTCACTTCGCTGCTGCAGAGGTCAGGGGATATTTTCCCACATCCGCACCAAGGAACCACTTCTCCAACCGAGGTTCCGGTGGAGCCGGTTCATCCTGCTCAGAGTCTCCTGCAGGTCAGACACATCAATCAACAGGCCCCCATGCCCTATCCATCACACAGTGTGCAGGAAGGGTTACAGGAGGCACAGCTCTGCCTTGTTCCATGTTTGTCCGAAAGCATATTGAATAATTTTTCAGGTACCGTTTGCTCCACAATTGGGTAAGTTACCACCTTGTAAAGGCAGGGTCCACTTGCAAAACCAACATTCCTCACTTTTGAGGAGTCCACAACATTGTTGCCTTGTATTATTTTTATAATCAAAAAGAAGCGCTAAGCCACAAGGGCTATACAGCGTGTTGCTAGTAGAAGGTCAACTCCTGCAAAAGGTACATCTTCTGCAATACTACAGGTAGGTACCAGGGACTGGTACTCAGACTCTATCATAACTGTGCATGGAGTCCTCACAGGGACTCCAGTGATCCCTTTAAGTAAAATGTCCAATTCCGGTATAGGTGTCTTTCCGACACTGGCATTACACCCCTGCGAAAGCAGCATGGTTAGGTATGTGCTACAAGTGTCCGTCAAAAGACATAACACCCGTAAACCTCCTTCATTTTGGTGTAGGCACAGTGACTTCCTTGAATAGACCTCATCCGAGGGTCAAAAGACAGTGTCTTCTTTGGGGGGGATACCTTGGGGCAAGACTGCAATGCTAGCCACAATCATGTGTAATCGGTTTGTATTTACTGGAGACAGCTTCTGCACGCAGCCTGGTCCTTGCATCTTTCGACAATATGGTGCAGGTGGCCCTGTTTATTGCTAATATGACAGTGTAAGGTTTAAAGGCCCCTGCCCATTTGACCTAGGTTGGATCCCTTGGTTCTGGGGAACTGGGCTTGTCCCACCTGTTCCTTGTAGTCCTGGATCTGTGACAGCTGAACTTAAAACCTCCTCGAGTGGGTACTGGAAAATTAGGAGTTATTAAACTCTTTTGTGTTATTAGACTGATACAATTGGGTGGTCTTTTAATACTTCTGAAATTTCTTATTCCTATTGGTGGGTGGAGAAAACTTACCATTATTAGTATGTGGGGTGGGTAATACTACCATAATTTTGCGGTAACTAAAATCTGTCGCCCGGCTCTAAAGCATTATTAAATCATTCAGATCTTCTCCTCAAGATATGCCTTAAGGTCAGAAGGAACATTTTCCCATAAAGCTCTTAACATAATTAGATGGTTAATTCACCTTATTAATTGCTACCACCCCCTTTGAGCGGACTCCATCCTATTTAGAAGTGTCATCTTCTCCTTACCAGATTCCACAAAGATGCCCTGGCTGAAACTTTTAGTCCTCTTGAATTTCTGCATGTACTTTCGGCAACATTTGATAAGCCAGTAAATACTACCTCTTTTAGATTATGATAATTCCAGAAAAGGCAGGACCTTCTAATGAATAATGCCTGTAACCCTTTACCAACTAATTGGTTCATGCTAATGTCGCATTCCTTTTCGGCCAACTTGGGATTTGGCCGTACTATCAAATAACAGAAAAAACTGGTCTGGGTCTTTCTCTTGGAATTTGGGACCACAAATTTTATGGCTTTATCCAATATGAAAAAACATCTACCCTTGTTTGTGTCTGTGTCTGGGTGAGAAGCAAGCTGCCTCTCTTTAGCTCTTTCTTGAGCCCTAAAAGCTCCTCTAAGGCTCTCTGTTCCTGGATCTTTGTACGCTCAATCTTAACCGTTCCTTTTCTTCTGCAACTAGGGCTAAATTTCATTTGTAAAATTATACTTCTTATCAAGGTCCCTTTCATGGTGTTTTGACAATGTTCACCTTCCAAATGCATGTCATCCACAGAATTTTCACCAGTGTCAGCCATTTTGGGAAATAAATGCAGGGGCAAATCTTTACTACCAGCCACAGAAACTTATGATGAAAAATAAGTAAAGCACACAGCAAGGTACTTATACTGAAGTAGTAGATTCACAAGGAGTTGTCATAGTGACTCCTCAAATTAAACAGGATTGCGCACAAAAAGAAAATCCTGGCAGAAAAAAAATATGAGCACTGCACTTGATAAGAGTAAATTTTTCCAGAAAATTTAGGTGAAGCGGGGCATATAACCCCCATAAAAATACAGCAAGATTGTAACTGCAAGGGTTAAATGTTGCACAAAATATCAAGTATTTAATAACACCCTAAAAATCAACAATACTGCACAGAAAGGATAATGATATATTAGAGCATTAATTAATAAGAAACCCTAAAACCAGCAATTATTATACTGAAAGGTAAATTATTCACAGGGTATTAATTAATAATAACACCTAAAAACCAGACAATATTTATACAGAAAGGGATAATTATTACAGGGTATTAATTAATAATAAACACCCTAAAACCAGCAATATTATACAGATAGGGAAATTTATTTCAAGGTATTAATTAATAATAACACCCTAAAATCTAGCAATGTTTCACACAAAAATAAATTATACACAGGGTATTAATTATTAATAAACACCTAAAAACCGCAATAGTATACAGAAGATAAATTTATTCACAGGTTATTAATTCTATTAACACCTAAAAACCAGGGCAATATTGCAAAACAAGGTTAATTTAATTTTAGTGTGAGTGTTTATAGTGATGTTTCTCTGGGACCAACCCAGTAAAGAATGACTTATTGACTTTCCAGTTGCAAATTGAATTACCACAAAAATTTGATAATTCTCCCATATACAGGTCCCCATGTTAAGCAGAAATGTGGGATAGCTGGGGGCTTGGACTGGTCTAAGGGGCCAAAGGTAAAAGTTACACAACATTCAAGCCAAAAACGTCCACCCCGGGCTTTTCAGTCAAAACAGAAAGCGCTAAACCAGTATGTGTTACTTCTAGGGGTTGGTTAACAGAGGTTAGGCAAAAATCCCAATTAGGAAAATATATCTATTTAATCACCATAACATAACATAACAGAATAACCTTTATTTAAACGCCACAAATGAGGGTACACACCGCAGCTGGCTGGAGGTTCAAACCACATAACACTAGGCTTCCGTCAGCTACGTTAGGCCGTCATTACACTACAAATCCTCATTTCTTACTTCTATTAATCATCCCACAGCACCCTGACCATGTCAGTGCCTGGGTGAACATACAGGTAAAGCCTCATATGAAAGCCTATGGCTTGAGTTGGATAATCAAAATGAGTGTACAACTACAAACTTATCTTAAATACACAGCATCTCCTTACGCAGCCTCTACACCCCATGCCACGTCTCGTGACTCCTCCCCACGCTTACTCTGCGTACCCAAAACATCCTTGGAAAATAAAATCATTATCACAATTTCTTGTATAGAGTACTTTACAGTTTCCCCAATAGGCACATTATCAATTATAAAATTATTCCTTACAACTTCATATTCATACTATTATGGCACAACTTCTCCACTATATGTACTTTACGATGTCAATGCAGAACTGCATAACAGATGCTATCACAAATTTTGCGATGATAAGGAAAAAATGTGGATGAGAGCATTAGTTATGGAAAATGGATTTGACAGTTAAGAATTGGAGAGGAGAGTTATTAATTGGGGACGCCTGTAAGATCGGGAAAATGGAGGGAACATATTGAGGAATTGTTATAATGTTGATAACGATAGGGAAGTTGTGATTTCGTGCGCTGGGCAAGGGAGGTATAAACATCCATGTAGAAAGAGCTAGTGGTTGAGTGGTTGACGAAGTGCGTGAATGGCAGTGGCAGTGAGTAGAAGAAAGGGGGTAAGCAACTGGGATTGATGGATAAAGACAGAAATGTTTAAAAGCAGGCGGGGGATATAGTAGTGGAATGTTGGTGCTTTTGTTAAATAAATGTTTAAAGAAATGTGCGTGGTTAGATCACACAGGTGATCTTAACCACGGAAGAGTTGGAAATCTTCACAGCTCAATACTGTCACATGTCACAGCCTTAGCTACAGTGTTATACAAGCACAGAATTGCTCATTGATGCAGAGGAGCACTCGTTGAGGATATAGTGACGTTAAACCAATGTTCCTGTACCTTGCTCATCTTCAGTCGTGAAGTGCCCTGCTCTAAGGTATATATTATAAACCATTAAGACCTAAAAACCATTTTTACTACAGCGAAATAATGTAATATTCGGTTACAGGTTACACAAGGTTAAGTAGGCTTGACAGTCAGTGTTTGCAGCACGTTACGGTATAATCATTATAACCAGTATTAGTAACCTTATTTCGGTACAGCTGATGCAACGGCAATTTGCAACTGGGTGATTTCAACCCAAAAGAATTAGGCTGTTACGTGGTAATAAAGGATATCTGGAAAAATTTATGAATTATCTGGTTATTAGGGCTTAAAGAAATAACGGAATACTATGGAAGTTCACGAGTCAACAAGGTACAGTACATAACAATTGATGGTGGACAATATCGGTAGGCAGGCATTTAGGAATATATGAATACTTCCGAACATTATATAATCCTCTGAGATCTACGCTATTTTTTGCTGACAAATGAGCCACATTTGACTTAGAACGTTTGCACATAATACAATTGTTTTTTGGGTGTATTATCCCTAGTGCTATGTAATCTCTTGTAACAAATGACCTGTTGATGGCGATTTAGATAAAATTAGGAGATGTCTATTATATCTCTTACTGATGAGGGGTGGGGATGGAGGGTGTGAGGGGTGAGGTGGGTGGGTGATTGGGTGTTAGTTTTGCTTGACTGATTGGGTGCCTCTCATTTTGTGAGAGAAGTGAATGGTTGTCACACGCTAATTTCCATCATTTCTACTGGTGATAACCTTGGAACATGGCTTATCTCCAGATGGACGGACGGGGAGATGGTGTGAAAGTACTTGAGCAGAAGTATCCATCCCCCCGTGGCGTCTTGTATTAATTAATATAACAAAGAGGGGAAGGTACATAGAATTGGCTGAGTACATGTACAGTTCTTTTACAGGAAAGGGGAAACAAAAGGAGGGAAAATAAAAATTTTATGGAAATAAGCGGGAGTAAACGCAGGAAGTATATGTATTTCAGATATATGGGAGTGGACCTTGTCAGCAGATGGGTCTATGAAACACGACGTTAATTTTTAGGTTCTTGAGGTGTGGTGGTACTAAGGAGTCTGTGAAGTACAAAGATCAGAACGGTATTCCAAAGAGGGGAATATTACGAAGGAATAGTGGTACCAGTGTCTATATAGTGGTGTGAATTATTGGTGGGGAATGTTGGAAACAAGGGAGAAGGCTGGAGGCAGTGGAGTGGTAGTGTACGAAAGCAATGTTGCAGTGTGACTATATTGCGATAATCAGTGGTCTTAGAGATTAGAAGGTGCGGAATTTCTTAAAAACAGTATTATACAGAGGGTAGAGTAAAAGGTTATTGAGGTGGTTCGGACAATTATAGAAGTTGGAACAAAAGGCAGGGTTAGGGGTGTCTACGGGTAAAAAAAAAAAAAAAAAAAAAAAAAAAAAAAAAAAGGTGGAAAAAAGTTATGGATGAGAGGTTTTTGTGTGGAAAGGGTTGTGCTTTCAGCAAGCGTGTGTGAGCGTTGTAGATAGCGAGTGGAGACGCATGCTTTTTTTGACTTGAATAGTACTCTTGGAGTAAAATGTCAAGTAGTGTTTTATGAAGGGATTTCGGGGAAAACTTGATTTAGCCAGACTTGAGTCTGGAGGTGGGGGAAGTACTTAACCTGCACTCTGAAGGAGGTGTGTGATTATTTTGCGGGTAGGTATTGTAACTGTAGTGTTATCTCGCTTCTTGCAAGACAAGTGACGGAGTGAATGATGATGAAAGGGCTGGTTCTTCTGTTTTGGTCCACCCTTCCTCGGTGGGAAAGAGGAAACGGCCGAGTTGTTATTAAATAATTAGTAAAATAATTACATTATAAAAAACTACATTGCTAATAATATGTATATTATTACAATGTTATCTTTCCGTATTTTCGTAATGCTACAAAACCCGAACTTTCAAAAAAATAGCGTATTTAAAAAAAAATGTATAATTGAGTAGTGTGAATTTATTCATGGAAATAAATTGGGATGGCAGTAAAAACCGGACGATTCATGAATACGAAAGGGTTTTATTTTTTGCAGTGTTGGGAAGATGATCATTGTTCACTTTTCCACTCCGAGGGGTCATGGGGGTCATGGGGCCATGGGGGGGTCAATGTGGGGTCTCAATTGTTAACCCCTTCAACTATGTCCAATGACGCCAAAATCATGGCTCCTTTGTGTTTCTCTTCTCCAGTTCCTCCTGCGCGGGCCCTGTTCTTTATGTCGATGTTATTGCTTTAACTTTTTTACTTTTTCCTTCTGTCACTTTCAGTTCTTGTCTCACTCTCATTGTTGATCTTCATTTGGCTCTCTCAGTTTCGGTATTTAACCTATGCTGATTTGATTTTTGTTTTCACTAAAGCTTTTCTGGCTTTCACTCTTTCTCAGATCTTGCTTTTCCTCTTCGTTCTGACATGATGGATAATGTCTAGTAACAGTGTTCTTGTTCTATCGTTAACAACTCTTCTTCTATCACTGGTTCACATTCCCTTGTCATTCTTTCTCGATTCATTTACTTACTCTCTACTCTCTCTCTCTTTCTCTCGTGCTTTTTGTTTTCTTTCGGCCACACTCTCTTGCTATTTCGGCTCTTTTGTTTTTCTTTCTCTTTCATTATTTATTCGCTTCCTGTACATCTCACTGTTTTTTTTCATACCCTTGCTAAACTTTTTCCACTCTCTCACACACATGTTCTCCTTATTTTTCGTGCTTTTCAACTTGCACATTTCTCTCGCTCTTTCATTCTACATTTCCCCACTCTTTTCTTTTCTCCTACTGATACTTCTCTTTCTCTACTGATCTTGATTGCTATTTTTTTTTTTTTTTTTCTTTTTTTTTTTTTCCTTTATTTATACAAGGGCTCTGTGTGGGAAAAAGTTCAAACAGATAGGAAGTAGCGAGGCGAGTATATGGTGACGATAGTTTGATTGCCGGCCTGCTTGTTAAGGTAGGGTCCTGTCTAGCACCCGCTATCCCCTTTCTCCCCCTTTCTCCACCCCGAAAGGTGACTTGGGGGGCCTCGGCCAAACAGTAATATCACTTGACTCACGCTCCCAGCCACCAACTGTAAGTTAAAGCCTTGCTCTATTCTAGTGGATATTGGTTGAAAAGCTCACTTTTTAATCATTGTCCTTTCAGTTTTAAGGCTCCCATAGACTTTTAAGATAATCACTACCTTTTTTAAGTATCTTACAGTTATCATGGAGAGTGTTTCTTAAAGCAGATGCGGTAACCTGTCTCTCTTTCAGCTTGGTATGACAGATCGGAGTCACCTGCCAACCAACGAGAAGTATTGAAAGGAGACGGACTGAGCGGTCTTGGGACGTTCACCTTTTAATCTGCCTACTGTTTTATTGTACAGGGACACTACCCTCATCTTTGCAGTGTAAAGAAAACTGCGTTCTGTCATTCTGGGACTGACTATTCAAGGCTATAGACTCTCGTGAAGATACTGGTTCGATTGGGTTGTTCATCACCCACCTTGTGACCACCCCCCACCCATCATCAGCAACGGGCTTACAATTTATACAAGACAGAGTTGTCAACTCCACCAGACACCCCAGTATAACTGTACCTATTAGCGTGATTCAAAATGTCATTTTTCATTTTCAGTTTTTCATTTTCTTTTTAAAGTGGATACACTTCATATTCAATATTTTATCTTTCGCATTAATAAATAATAAAGTGGTGTATCTTGTGAATTATTTTTTTTCTTTTCATTAAATTGTCCTGAGGAGGAGCCAGCCATGGTAATACTGTATGAAGTTGTTACATGGGCTGAGAATGCCTTCACAAGGCTTTAACATGGGTTAATAGAGCTCCTTCCGTCATTTACTAGCTAACGCTTTTACCTCCCATAAGCTATCTTAAGAGACATCCCGCAATTCCTTTTATAGTTTTATAGTTATGAAAATGTATTGAACAGGATTGAAGTCTCAAACCGGCTGTTGGTCAGTGTCATTTCATTTGGTCAGTTAGCTTAATTTCAATCTATTATTGTGACTGATGGTCTCGATAGGGATAGTGAGAAGGATAAGAGTTAGTTACTGTTTGCTGCCCGTTATTGTGGCATAGAAACTGTGTTCTCGCTTTTCTTGATATGGGGGCAAGTGTTGTATCTTGACAAAATTGGCCTTGGTGTTGAAGATTGGGTTTGAAAAGATAGATCCTTGTTGTATATATATATATTTATATATATATATATATATATATATATAATATTATATATATATATATATATAATGTATGTATATCTGGTCGAAGGAGACTCGAACGTACGAATCTTGGGACAAGATACGCAGTGCTTTAATCATACCACACTGGACCAATACCTTGGCGACCAGCCAACGCTAGATCCAAGGCAGCCAGCATTCAGGCATGTGGTGTTAGTTATTTCATCTCATCCTCTGCATGCATCAAACAACGAGAGATTTTTACAATGTTTAGAATTCGCAGAACAGGCGAAATATTCACAAACACTAATCTCTGGTCGAAGGAGACTCTCACCTACATAGGTTAGGGGTAAGTGGGGGATGAGAGTGAAAGAGCAACAATATGCATCAAAGTTGTTGCAATAGGTAAGTTTCCATTAAGTCAAAGGCGAGACTTTCAGTGAGGAAGTCACATATAATAAATAGGTTGAGACGTCGAGAGGTGAATCCTGCTGCCCATTTTGACTGTCCTTGCAGAACGTTACTGGGCATTTTTCCATAATGTGTTCTGTGGGTGAGGTGTGGGGCCAACGCATAAAAGAGAATGTTGTCCCCCAAAAACGACATTGGGGGGAAGATGGTGAAATCTTAAAGTGGTCAGAAGAAAAAAAATTTATTGGGGTTAACAAGACCAAAGTTGTTTCCCTGTTCCCAGAGTTTCGAGAATCACTAAAAAGTACCCCAAAAAGGGGAATACCTCCTGGAAAATTGGGGAGGTCATGAAAACTGCCCAAAAGTGTGGAGTCCCCTTTCCCCGGGTTGCCCTTAATTTCAACATGTCCAAGGACCAATTGAATCTACGGTTTATAAAATTTACTGCTACCCAAAGTTAAAACGAAACACGAAAGAATGAGGGGGGTAATTTCTAGAGAGCATGTAATGCATGGGGAATCAGGACCCTCTATTATAGAAGAGGAAAACAGACGCAATGTGAAAATCTGGCAGATTCTGTAAATGCCCCTTTGGGGTTCGGAATCAGAGGATTCAGAAACTCAGTGTAAAAGCAGTAGCAGGGAAAGAGATGTAAATGACAATATAAGAGCGAGAGTGAATTTTAGAGCGACAAGTAATTTTCGAAAAGGAAATCTGGAGGAACAAAAAAGAATTTTTGAACCCCCCAAGGAAGGAGGAAACTAAGATGAAAGGGGGAAAGTATAGGGAGGGAAAAAAGGGAAGCCAAAGAGTTTATACAGAACAAAAGGTCGAATAAATGGGACGACGATTAAACATATTAACCATACAAATATCCGCACTTTTATAGGGGAAGGATCGTGATGGTGTAAATAAAGGAGACAATAGACACGCGCTATTACAAGATTGGGTATTCTCTCTTACATCAGTAGATCTTGACTCAGCCCTGAGATACAAATTTAAAAACCCTTTTATTTTAGAAACAAGTTTAAAGTTTTTGGAAACTGAAGAAAATAATTGTCCAGGAGCTAGTTTACTAAGATTGGACTGAATAAAAATAAGAAGGGTTTGTTTATCACCCTCAAGAAAAAATGGTTTGCAGCTTTAAGGGGGTTCAGGCAGCAATGACAAAAAGTTCAGGGAGTTAGAGAGGCCCTTTCAGGACATTCAGCGACCAAAAAGAAAACCGAGAATATTAATCCATCTTGCTCAGGGGTCATGAACAATAGAGGGGTTTTGAACATTAGGGATAACAGAGCACCTCTGATAAAAAATTTATTTGTTTTGACAACGAAAATTTAAACCCCTGAATGGTGGCCCGGTGGGAAGCGCAATCAATGACATTAAAAAAAAATGCCGTACGGATGACAAATTTCGGCTAACAAAACTATAGCAAAATCATCGACATGAAAAAACGACCAAAAATCGGATGGGTAAAAGTGGCCCAAAGTCAAGAATGGCTTCTTTTTCTGGACGAAGGAAAAAAATTATTTACCCGATCGCAGAAAGCCTTTTCGACAAGAAACCCTGAGAAAAACTGTTAAAATTCCCAGGAG
>NW_026510107.1:0-12060 GCF_026875155.1 Cherax quadricarinatus | reverse complement strand
GATTCTTTTCTTTTAACCCTAAACCCTTCCCAACACCGAGATTCATTCTCTTAAAACCCCATCTACGAATATATTGAAAATCATGGTGACAAGACATCCTTGTCTAGGCTACTTTAATAGGAAAAATCTCCCTTTTCCTGATACTCTTACCGGCCTCACTATCTCGAAAAAAAACTTTCATTTTCAAAAACCCTTTCCCCTATCATAACCCCTTTTTCTTAAATTGCTTGCAAAGGCAACTCCCAAGAAGAAATTTCTCGTTTAAATGATAGTAATAATTTTTACAAACTTATAACATGCGGATCAAGGGAGTTTTGGGCAGGGCTGATCTGCTCTTATTGCTGCCCCCCTAGATAAATGTAGGAATGTTCAGTTAGGCATTAGTATTAAAAAAACTGGGCTTCTACATGCAAATTAATGGTGCAAAGTTAACATGGCATGGCTTGGCTGTCTGTTATTTGATTCAGTGTATCCTGGGGCTCTCGACCCCAAATAATGACTTAAAAAGATTTTTAGAGAGGCCGATATAGATCTAAAAAATCCGGTTAAAGTTATGAACAATTTTATGGATTCAATCACACTTTGGGATTACCCCCCCCCCTTTCTGATAAAGTTGAAAACCAAAAAAAAAAAAAAATCCCCTGAAGAAAAATGAAAATAACTTCGGGAATCTGTTTTAGCGTTAGGAATTCAAGAAAAGTAAACCTGGTAGGTCTATAAATCCTATGATATGCCCGTAGAAAAGTATGTTATGGAGCAACCTGCAAGAAACAGGATTGAGTTGAAGTGGCCGGCTTGGTTTTGGGTAAACAGTACTTCCCCAGGTTGGTAGACAACCAACAGTAAAATAATAAAGCGAGTATGGGGCCCCCCCCTTTCACTATCTTCAACAGTATGTACTTTATGTTCCTTATGAAGAATATATAAACAATATAATATAATGCAAGGTATTTCTTAATAAAAGAAAGATTCAGACTATTAAACAAATTTCCCAAAATTTTTTTTGAAAACAGTCAACGTAGATCAAAATCCAGTTTACCCTGTTAACTTTTTTTGAGTTTGTTTCGGTTTTTCGTGTATCCATACATCTTGCGTCTGTCCTGAACAGATATGGGGCGCACAGTACACTACCCCGTTCGTGGGTAAAATCAATCCGAGTTTAGTGAAAGAAGAGTTAGGACATAGAAAATTTAACAGCAAAAGAATGGGTGAAATAGATGAAAAATAAAACAAAGTTTTGGTAAAATTGATGGAAATGAATAACGAGCGGGGGTTAACAGGATTCGTTTAAAATGTGGCAGGTTATGTAACAACTCAAATCGGGTAAGTCAGTGAAGTGTGTGTTGAGAAGAAACAAACGCATCTAACAATACGTGGCAGGTTGGTGTTGTCAGGAGGAAAGAGTGCACAGTGTGTTGGTGGAGGACAATCGCCCTCCAGCTGCGAGGTCACACACAAACTTTGGCATAAGGGGGTACGATATCGAAAAACGTGACGAGAATCGACTTATGACAGAAGAATGGGGACCGTAAGCGGTGGGAAAGGGTTTTAAAAATTGGATTGTGAAAAAACAAGTACGGAACAGAGAGAGATGATGAACTTTAAATGGCTGGAAAAAAAATAAGAGTGACTTTTAAAGGGGATGGTTTAAGGTCAAAAAGCAACCACTTGGTTTAAGGTCGCAAGCAACCCCTTGGGTTTAAGGTCTGCAAGAGCACTTGGTTTAAGGTCAGAAAGCAACCACTTGGTTTAAGGTCAGAAAGCAACCACTTGGTTTAAGGTCATTAAGCAACCACTTGGTTTAAGGTCAGAAAGCAACCACTTGGTTTAAGGTCAGAAAGCAACCACTTGGTTTAAGGTCAGAAAGCAACCACTTGGTTTAAGGTCAGAAAGCAACCACTTGGTTTAAGGTCAGAAAGCAACCACTTGGTTTAAGGTCAGAAAGCAACCACTTGGTTTAAGGTCAGAAAGCAACCACTTGGTTTAAGGTCAGCAAGCAACCACTTGGTTTAAGGTCAGAAAGCAACCACTTGGTTTAAGGTCAGAAAGGCAACCACTTGGTTTAAGGTCAGCAAGCAACCACTTGGTTTTAAGGTCAGCAAGCAACCACTTGGTTTAAGGTCAGCAAGCAACCACTTGGTTTAAGGTCAGAAACAACCACTTGGTTTAAGGTCAGAAAACAACCACTTGGTTTAAGGTCAGAAAGCAACCACTTGGTTTAAGGTCAGAAAGCAAACCACTTGGTTTAAGGTCAGAAAGACAACCACTTGGTTTAAGGTCAGAAAGCAACCACTTGGTTTAAGGTCAGCAAGCAACCACTTGGTTTAAAGTCAGCAAGCAACCACTTGGTTTAAGGTCAGCAAGCAACTGTCAAGTGGGTTTTCGATAACGTGGATGGGTAAAAATACTCACGTAGGCTGGTAGTAGTATAATATATAACGGGAAGTTGGGAAGCCCCAACAGCCGCCCTGCCTGTATGGGAAGTGCCAACAGCCGACCTGCCTCTCTCTGCTCCCTATCTTCGACTGACTCTCAAGTGCCTACGGGTGAGGGGTGTTTTGAAATCCTGCTATGGTCAGCAGCAATATGAATACAGTCAACGATTCATGCAGACGGTTGGTAGCGAGTCATCTACTAGTACACTGGTTACTGGTAACTGGTTACTAGGAAATGGTATACTACATGAGAGCTCGGCGATCTCGAAGTCATAAGTACTTTCTTACTGGTACGTTCCACTAAACTACCCATGTTCTGGCAGGATGCAATGTGAAGGAACAATGGTGGATTTAGAGTATCTTGTACAAGGTCACAAGTTTTAGAATCTCATTACAGAATTCACTCCATTATCTGTTACTAGGACTTAGGGGTGGTATGCCTGCAGATAATGCTTTCTTTAGACGCTTTCGCTACTGTCTCGGCAGTCTTATCTCGCAATTAGAACTAACTCACAATATCTTTGGGTGAATAATGGTTTTACCATACCCCACAATTAACTACATAGATGTTTGTTGCCCTGGAGGGAACATTGGAAATTAGTTAACAAATCTAGCGCAACTCTTTCCCACCGGTTCGCGAGTAGTTGGATACACTTGGATTGGATTAGGACCATTAGCATTACCTTTATGTTGCATGCAGACACTACATATCTTAACATACTCAGAAATATCAGTGCCATACGAAGCCAAAAGTATTTCAATCTGGCTTGTTTTACTGAAACGATCCATACCAGGGTGCGCAACACCTGGTACATCGTGAACTAGCTGTAAGGCTACATTCACTAGTGACTGTGGAATTACCTACTGGTATACTCTTCTGCTAGGAGTACCCAATCGGCTGTTCGATACAGTAATTCTTGGTTCATGACAAGTCACTGATGGGTGCTGGTGGCTTCACAGTCAGAATAAGATCTTCCTGGAGCAGGAATCGAATCACACCAGACCACATGGGATCTGTTCGTTGAGCATTCTTTACATCCTCAGCACTAAATGGAGGGTCTGCAGTTACTACACTAACATGTCGCGATAAGACATCTGCGACTACATTTGACTTGCCAGGTAAGTGTTCAAAGGTGGGATTGAACTCTTGGATAGTCAAGGTCCATCTGGCTAACCTTCCAGTAGGTTGCTTGTTCTGGAATAAAGGTATCAGTGGAGCATGGTCACTCCAGTGTTATCACCTACCACTCACTCCAGTGTTGTCACCTACCACTCACTCCAGTGTTGTCACCTACCAACTCCAGTGTTGTCACCTTCACTCACTCCAGTGTTGTCACCTTCCACTCACTCCAGTGTTGACACCTTCCACCCACTCCAGTGTTGTCACCTTCCACTCACTCCAGTGTTGTCACCTTCCACTCACTCCAGTGTTGTCACCTTCCACTCACTCCAGTGTTGTCACCTTCCACTCACTCCAGTGTTGTCACCTTCAACTCACTCCAGTGCTGTCACCTTCACTCACTCCAGTGTGTCACCTTCAACTCACTCCAGTGCTGTCACCTTCAACTCACTCCAGTGCAGTCACCTTCAACTCACTCCAGTGCTGTCACCTTCAACTCACTCCAGTGTTGTCACCTTCACTCACTCCAGTGTTGTCACCTTCACTCACTCAGTGTGTCACCTTCCACTCACTCCAGTGTTGTCACCTTCAACTCACTCCAGTGCTGTCACCTTCAACTCACTCCAGTGCTGTCACCTTCACTCACTCCAGTGCTGTCACCTTCAACTCACTCCAGTGTGTCACCTTCCACTCACTCCAGTGTTGTCACCTTCCACTCACTCCAGTGTTGTCACCTTCCACTCACTCCAGTGTTGTCACCTTCCATCACTCCACTCAACGTTTTCACTCAAACCATTCCACGAGTGGGGTTAGAACCCGCGATCAGGGTGTGTCAAACTCCAGACCGACGAGTTAGCCACTGGGCAGCTAGTTTTAATAATATTCATCCAACTAGGTATATTTCTACACCATAGGAAGGTTAGCATAGGCACAATTGTGACCACAAATGCAAGTTTTCACAGACGAATCTCCAGCTAGCGTGGCCGTGACGAACTCTAGCTCAAGTACCCTGGGGGAACTGACGTGTCCAGAAAGAGCCCCTTTCAGAAATTCAACATTGCTGTAGCCTACTTACAAAAAAAAAAGTTAAAACTGCCAATGGAGAGAGTTGGTGCCATCTTGTAACTTTTAATCTCCAAAAGCTATGGAAATATTTTGCATTAAATAACCGTATTATGCTTCATGGCGAAAAATTAAGATACATGCAGAGCATCGTATGTTGCACGTGTGTGTATTTTTTTCAACGTGTCGGTATTGTATATATATAATGTATACATATAATTGTACACATGTAATATTTTGTAGCCGGCAACACACATCAGGTGTTGTATTGTAGTTGGTAACACATGTGAAGTGTTGCTATGTAACTGGCAAACACATGTGAGGAGTTTAGTAGCTGGCAACACATGTGAAATTTTTTGTAGGTGGCAACACATGCCAGGTGTTTTTTTCACATACATCAATTATCAGAGCAGCAAAAAAATATGGATGCGCTCCAGCAAGGGGAGAGGGGCCCTCTATAGTTATAAAACATCATCATGTACATATATACTGTACTTACATCATAGGTTCGCGAACGTACACCTTTCAAATCAACAGTAAATAATAAAACACTCAGACGGACCCCCCCAGCCTTTCCGTAATTAAAAAACGCTTCCATACAGGTAATGCCGGTGTTGCTGTTGTTTTGGGCTGCTTTGTGGGGCTGCGTCTGTGTGGCTGCTGCTGTGGCTGTGGCGGTCGCTGTGGTGCGCTGCTGCAGCTGTGGCTGCTGTGCTACTGCTGTTGCTGCTACTTGATGTATGCTGGAAATGCTGCTGCGCGTTATGTGTGTTTCTGCTGTATGTGAGCTACTGCTGCTGTTGAGCTTGCTCCGGGTTCTGTTATGTGCTGTTGCCACTGCCCCGTTGTTGCTGTGCTATATTGTGCTGTGGCTGCTGCGCTGCGGTGTCAGGTGGCTGCTGTTGTGCTACTGCGGCGGCGGCGGGCCGACGATGCTGCTGTATGAGCTGTGCTGTTGCCCCGCCTTTGCCCCCGCCCCACCAGCACAACGCCCCAGCTACAGTGTGATCATAATCTTGTGTTAACTCGGGAGTTTTTTCATCAAATTTAAAATTGATGGAGACGGAAGGTACACAGTCCCAAACCCCTCCCTCTTCCTCCCTTTTGAAGTAAAAACCCTTAAGTTTTTGCTGCTTATTTCCCAAATTTTTTGGGGACAGGTTAAAAATATGAGCCCTTGATCAAGACATTAAAGAGTATTTTCTAACGTGGATGAAAAAAGACAGGATGAAGAAGTAGGATGCAGAAACGGATGAAGAAGACAGGACTGAAGAAGACGGGACCGCAGAAGACAGGACTGCAAAAAAGGGATGCAGAAGACAGGGCTGAAGAAAGACGGGCTGAAAAGACAGGATGAAAAAGACAGGACTGAAAAAGACAGGATTGAAGAAGACAGGATGAAAAAGGACTGGGCCTGAAGAAGACAGGATGAGAAGAAAGCCCTGAAGAAGACAGGACGGGGGCCAAAAGACAGGACTAGAAGACGGCAAAAAGAAGACGGGTTTTTGAAAAAGGGACAGGACTGAAAAAGACAGGATTTGAAAGAAGGACCAGGAATGAAAAAAGACAGGACGGAAGAAGACAGGACTGAAAAGGAAGACGGGAAATGAAGAAGCCCAGGGACTGGGGGGAGAAAAAAACAGGACTGAAAAGACGGGAAACTGAAAAAAGGGACGGACTGAAAAAGACGGGGACTGAAAAAGGAAGGATGGGGAAGCCGGGGACTCCCAGAAACGGACGCGAAAACAGGACTGGGGAAGACAGGACTGCAGAAAGACAGGACTGCAAAAGCCAGGACTGCAGAAGACGGACTGCAAAAAGGGGCCCGGGGAAAATTCAGAAGACAGGCTGAGAAGACAGGACTGAAAAAGGCGGACTGAAGAAGCCCGGGAAATGGAGACAGGACTGAAAAAGGGACAGGACTGAAGAAGACGGGGACTGAAAAAGCAGGACTGAAAAGACAGGACTGAAAAGACGGGGGACTGAAAAAAAACGGGGAACTGAAGAAGACGGGGAGAAAAAGGGGCCCGGGATTTGAAGAAGAAAGGATAAAAGAAGACAGGACTCCCAAAAAGACGGGGACTGAAGAAGACGGACGAAGAAACGGGGACTGAAAAAGACAGGTTTGAAAAAAGACAGGACTGAAAAGACAGGACGCAGAAAAAGGGGAACTGCAGAAAGACAGGCTGCAGAAGCCAGGACTGCAAAAGCCCGGAAATGCAAAAGGGAAGGGAAAACCCCAAAAACCCAAAAAACAGGGACTGAAAAGACAGGACTGAAAGAAAAGACAGGACTGAGAAAAGACCAGGGGGATTTGGCAGAAGACGGGGCTGCAAAAGGGAAGGACTGCAGAAGACAGGACTGCGAAAAACAGGACTGCAAAAGGGACGGGACTGCAGAAGAAGACAGGCCCTGCAAAAAGACGGGAAACTGCAGAAGCCCAGGACTGCAAAAGCGGGAAACTGCAGAAGCAGGACTGCAGAAGCCCAGGACTGCAGAAGACGGGCTGCAGAAGACAGGACTGCAGAAGACAGGATTTGCAAAAGACGGATTGCAGAAGACAGGACTGCAAAAGGACGGGAAATGCGGGAAGACAGGACTGCGAAGACGGACTGCAGAAGAAAAGGACTGCAAAAGAAGGACTGCAGAAGACAGGACTGCAGAAGACGGGGCCGGGCGGGGAAGAAAGGGACTGCAGAAGAAGGACTGCAAAAGGGAAGGACTGCGGGAAAAAGGGGATTTGCAAAAGGGACAGGACTGCAGAAGACAGGATGCAGAAGAAAAGGACTGCCGGGGAGAAAGACAGGATTTGCAGAAACCCAGGACTGCAAAAGAAAAGGTTTGCAAAAGGGACAGGACTGCAGAAGACGGGAAACTGCAAAAAGACAGGACTGCGGAAAAACGGACTCCCAAAAGACGGGGACTGCAAAAGACAGGACTGCAGAAGACAGGACTGCAAAAAGACAGGATGCCAGAAAAACGGGGGCCCTGCAAAAGGGACGGGGACTCCCGGGGAAGGGACAGGACTGCAAAAGGGTCAGGACTGCAGAAGACAGGACTGCGGGAAGACGGACGCAAAAGGGACGGGGATGGGGAAAGACGGGGGACTGCAGGACAGGCCCTGCGGGAAGGACAGGGACTGAAAAGACAGGACTGCAGAAGACGGGGCCCTGCAGAAAGGAAAGACAGGACTCCCAGAAAAAAGGATGCAAAAGGGACGGGGCTGCAGAAGACAGGACTGAGAAGACAGGACTGCAGAAGACGGGGACTGCAGAAGCGGGACTGCAGAAAAGGACTAGGGGCCCTGCAAAAGCAGGATGCAGAAGACAGGACTGCAGAAGACGGGGCCTGCGGGAAAACAGGACTGCAGAAGACAGGACCCCAGAAGACGGACTGCAGAAAAGGAAGGGGATTTGCAGAAGACGGGGGACTGCAAAAGGGAACGGGGACTGCAAAAGGGCAGGATGCAAAGGACAGGACTGCAGGGAAAAAAGACGGGCGCAGAAGACAGGACTGCAGAAGACAGGATTTGCAGAAGAAGGCCCGGGCAAAAGGGACGGGGGACTGCAGAAGAACGGGGATGCAAAAGGGACAGGATTTCCCCAAAAGGGACGGGATAAAGAAGGCCCAGGGGGCTGCAGAAAAAACTCAAAGGGAAAAGGGGTTTTTTCAAAAAACTGAAAACGTAACTCAGAAACCCCCAATTTGAGAAAAAACCGAAACGGACCCCAAAACCCCTGCCAGGAAAAACCCGGAAGGGGTTTCAAACCCTGGCCGGGTGGGAAAAAACCTGGGGGGGGTGGGGTAAAACAACTGGGCGGTGGGAAACACTCGGGGGGCGGAAACACTCTTGGTGGGGCTTCACACACTTTTTTTCCGGGTTTTCCTAAAAATTTTTAGTGGCCGGGGGTTGGGGGGTCCCCCTTTTTCGGGGCCGGGGGTCCCCCACACCGTGGCGGGTGGTCCCCATTCGTGGCCGGGTGGTCAAAACCCCGTGGCCGGGTGGTCACACACTCGGGGGCCGGGGGGGTTTCACACACTGGGGCCGGGTGGTCACACACTCGTGGCCGGGTGGTAAAACCCCTTTTCTTTGGCCGGGGGGGTCACCCCTTCGTGGCGGGGGGTTTCAAAACCTCGTGGCCGGGTGGTCAAAACTCTCGGGGCCCGGGTGGTCAAAACTCTCGTGGCCGGGTGGCCCACACTCTCGGGGCCCGGGGCCTGGCCCAAAATTTCGGGGCCCGGGTGGTCACATTCGTGGCCGGGTGGTCACACTCTCGGGGGCCGGGGGGGTCCACTCTGTGGCGGGGGGTTTCACCTCGGGGCCCCGGGTGGTCACCCTCTCGTGGCCGGGGGGTTTCACACTCTCGTGGCCGGGTGGTCCCCACCTCGGGGCCCGGGTGGTCACACTTGGGGCCCGGGTTGGCCCCACACTTTTGGGGCCCGGGTGGGTTCCACTTTTGGGGCCCGGGGGGTGGCCCACACTTTAGTGGCCGGGGTGGTCACATTTATTTCCCGGGTGGTCACACTCTGGGGCCGGGGGGGGGGTCACACTTAGGGGCCCGGGGTTTGGTCCCCACTCTAGGGGCCCGGGGTGGTCACACTTAGTGGCCGGGGGTGGTCAAAATTTCTAGGGGCCGGGGTGGTCACACTCTAGGGGCCCGGGGTGGTCACACTCTAGGGGCCCGGGGGGTCACCTCTGGGTGGCCGGGTGGCCCCAATTGGGGCCCGGGTGGTCACACTCTCGTGCCCGGGTGGAACACTCTCGTCCCCGGGGGGCCCACATTTCTCGTGCCCGGGGGGTCAACTCTCGGGGCCGGGGGGGGTTTCACACTCCCGTCAAAAATTTTCTGCTGATTCACGGGTTCCCAAAGGGTGAGGCCGGGGGTTTTCAGTCGTCGGAAGGGGGGTTCGAGCCTCCATTTTTTCACACATTACTTTTTACATAATCCATGTCTGCCTGCCTTTAGACTGTGTTGCATATTTTCAGTGGACACGAAAATCTGCCCAAAAACCCAAAAGAGCAAAATGCAAGCGGACAAACGGAAACATTGAGAAGTTCCAAACCCAAAAAAAGTGCAAGGTCATGAAAGTTTTCAAAAAGGAAAGAAAGTTTCAGGAAGAAGGGAAAATTGGGAAGAAAAAAGCTGCAAGAGGGAAGAGAGTTTAAAAGAGAAAGGTCTTGTTGGGAAAATTTCACTGAACATATCACCAAGGGGGTCAAAAGAAAAAAAAAAAAAATAAACCCCTGGCAGGAAAAAAAGGGCAAGCTAAACGAATCTTGGAAACTAAAATTTTGAATCTTCAACAGGGGGAAAAACCCTTTAAGGGGAAATTTTTTGGCCTCTTTGGGAAGGGTTTTTGGGCTTGACATTTTTCCCTCCCAAAAAAACTTGACGGATACAATTCGGCGAGTTCAATTTAATTCTCTACCCAAAAAAAAGTTTTTTTCCACTGGGAAAATTTCCCTCAACCAAGTCTCCCTCTTTTCAAAGCTCCACCAAATAAGGGGTCCAACCCGCCCAAAGGGTCCACTTCCCCAAGGGGCCCTTTCCAAGGGTCAATTTCTTTAAGGTTTTTAATCACCCAAGGCTTCACAACCCCCAAAGCTACACCCCCCCAGGACTTTCCCGCCAGGGGGTTTCCCCCATACGAACTCTGTCACCCCCTTCTCAAACCTAAAGCTCCATTTTGCCCAAGGCTCCCCTACCCAAGGCTTCCCCGACCCCAAGGGGTTTCCCTCTCCCAAGGATAAAAGGCTCCCCCCACCCCGAACTCCCCCACCCCGAAAAATCCACCCCCACAGCCCCTACCACCCCGGGCCCACTACCCCAAAGGGTCCACAGCGCAGGAGAGATCAGGGGGCTTATGAAAAATCTTTCCCCCCCTCTCTCTCTTTTTCTCTCTCTCCTCATCTATTCCCTTTTTTTTGCCCCTCCTTCCCCTCTTTTCCTTTTCTTCTCTTCACTTGGTGTCACCATAAACACAAAAAATAAGGGGTGTCCCGACCCCCCGTACCAAAACCCCCGTCTCTCTCCCCTTTCTTTATTATTCACGTCTTTTCCCCCTCTCCCCTCACTCTTCCCCTCACTTTTCCCTTCCATGATCCCACTTCCCTGTCCTCCCTCCCTTCTCACTTCACCCACTTCCCCTCCGACCCTCCCTCTCGACCCCTCACTAATCTGTAATTTTCTCAATACTGAGGTACCTCCTATAAGATAAATCTACTTCTATATTTACTGTGTGTAAATGTGTGTACTCACCTATCTAGTTGTACTCACCCAGTTGAGGTTGCAGGGGTCGAGTCCCAGCTCCTGGCCCCGCCTCTTCACTGATCGCTACTAGGTCACTCTCCCTGAACCTTGAGCTTTATCATACCTCTGCTTAAAGCTATGTATGGATCCTGCCTCCACTACATCGCTTCCCAAACTATTCCACTTGCTGACTACTCTGTGGCTGAAGAAATACTTCCTAAACATCCCTGTGATTCATCTGTGTCTTCAGCTTCCAACTGTGTCCCCTTGTTGCTGTGTCCCATCTCTGGAACATCCTGTCTTTGTACACCTTGTCAATTTCTCTCAGTATTTTGTATGTCGTTATCATGTCACCCCTATCTCTCCTCTCCTCCAGTGTCATCAGGTTGATTTCCTTTAACCTCTCCTCGTAGGACATACCCCCTTAGCTCTGGGACTAGTCTTGTTGCAAACCTTTGCACTTTCTCTAGTTCTTTACGTGCTTGGCTAGGTGTGGGTTCCAAACTGGTGACGCATACTTCAATATGGGCCTAACGTACACGGTGTACAGGGTCCCTGAACGATTCCTTATTAAGATGTTGGAATGCTGTTCTGAGGTTTGCTAGGCGCCCATATGCTGCAGCAGTTATTTGGTTGATGTGCGCTTCAGGAGATGTGCCTGGTGTTATACTCATCCCAAGATCTTTTTCCTTGAGTGAGGTTTGTAGTCTCTGGCCCCCTAGACAGTACTTCGTCTGCGATCTTCTTTGCCCTTCCCCAATCTTCACGACTTTGCACTTGGTGGGGCTGAACTCCAGGAGCCAATTGCTGGACCAGGTCTGCAGCCTGTCCAGATCCCTTTGTAGTTCTGCCTGGTCTTCGATCGAATGAATTCTTCTCATCAACTTCACGTCATCTGCAAACATGGACACTTCGGAGTCTATTCCTTCCGACATGTCCGTTCACAAATACCAGAAACAGCACTGTCCTAGGACTGACCCCTGTGGGACCCCGCTGGTCACAGGCGCCCACTCTGACACCTCGCCACGTACCATGACTCGCTGCTGTCTTTCTGACAAATATTCCCTGATCCAGTGTGTGGTGGTGTGTGTGTGTGTGTGTGTGTGTGTGTTTTGTGTGTGTGTGGTGTGTGTGTGTGTGTGTTGGTGTGTGAATAGATCTGTCATTTCAGCAGAGCCTTCAACACAGGAGG
>NW_026510106.1:0-13762 GCF_026875155.1 Cherax quadricarinatus | reverse complement strand
TCACCCCATGAGCTCCCGTCTCTCGATTTTTAGGAATTTTTCCCCAAAAATTTCAGTATTTTAAGTTATGCGTATTTTTATTATTTGTTTAATTGGTACTTAAGTGTACCGTGCCTAAATAAACTTACACACTGTGTGGGCGGGTACACATTAAAATAACTGCTCTCTCTCCGGTCTTCGTATATTAATAATAGAAATTTTGTTATGGGGGTGTTAATGTGTATTTTCGCTAATGCAGACTTTTTTGTTACCCATCTATGATATATTTTTTAAATTATGTAAAAACCGTCATTATATATAAAATAATAACATACACCCAAGTAGAATAAATTGAATATTATAAAATTTGGGGTTTTTCGAGATTGTAGTGAAGGGAAAAAATTTCCTTTTTTTTTTTAGTCCAACATCAGAGAAAAAAGGTTTTGACATGTATTATAGGGGTAAGTAGTTTTTATTCGGTCTGTACATAAATCAGTTATATAGATTACCTACACAGCAGAATATGTGTAGTTCCAAGATAAAAAAAAAATCGATGAAGTGACTTATTTCAATGAGGTCCTTGTGAAAAGTATTATTTATTTTCAAAATTTAAAAAAACGGGTACTTAATATCTGGAAAGTAATTATATGAAAGGATATATACCGGGGAAATGTAAAATCAATTATTTAAATTGCTTTAAAAATAGTTAGATCATTGTACACGTATGTTAGGTATACAAGAAATCGCTCTTCCCTTCCCCTAGCCATATTCATTAGGAACATTTTCGCTTTCTTCTTGAATGGCTCTGCTATGACAGGCTTTGACAGGAGTTGTAGTTCCACCCCCTTTATTACTGTACAAAAAAATGTGTTTGTGCTTACCATGATGTGGTCGCAAAGTTGTTTTCCGTCCCTTAGTCATTGTCTAAAAACTAAAATAAAATCTTAAATTTTTTTCAGCATGTAAAGGTATCGTCCCAGCTGACATCGCGACATATATACTAGAAAGCCCCCCCTTTTTATGCAGAGCATTTTGAGCAAATTAGGTCAGTTTTGCCCCGGATGCGACCCCCATCGTCGACTAAACACCCAGGCTTCATTTTTCTGATGGGTGAAGAGGGACAACAAAGTATGGAAAAAACACCCCCAAGTTTTATCCTTGCGGGAATCGAAACCAGACACTCATCGTGTGAAGTGGGAGTTTTGTTACCAGGCCACGAGCCAGTGGTGTGGTGCATGAGAATGGGAGTGTTGCTGTTTATTTTTACAGCACCTACGTGAAGACAACTTTTAACAATGTAAAAATTGTTCTTATTGTGGGGAAAAAATTTTGGAAACTCATGCGAAATGTACGTGTATGAACCAAAAGTGGACATGTTTTAAATGCTGTGGAAACCAAAGCAATCATAGTACTAGGGAAAGAGAGCACAACTTTGTAATACCCACAATCAATGGCCAGGCTTCAAGCACATTTTATGTACATCAACAAAGGAATGGAACAGATGCCTGTAAATGTCAAAGCCAGTCGTAGCGTGAGGCAGTTAAAGAAGAGGGCCAAAACGTACCTATTGATTTTTTTTTATTCGCCGGTATTCTCCGGCCCGGGTTTTTTCCCAAAGTAGTGGTGACCCGGCCTTGGTTCCCTATCTGGGGAGTGTCTCGAGACCTAAGTGTCCATGGGAGGAGGTAAAAGTACCCCCTCATCTTTGGGCCCAAAACTGTCCCCAGGCCTAGCCCCCAGTCCCCGCCCTCACGGGGCTCGTAGGGACAAGCTGGCCTCTGGTCTGCCATCTCCCCCGCCCCAAAGGGGCTCGTGGGGATGGCAGTCTTATGAGCTGAGGTGTTAGAAAGCTTAGGGCCCTTCTCTCCTCTACCTAAGGGAATGTAGCCACAGAAAGGGAGGAGAATGAGTTTTTATTTTTATTTAGCTAACACACTGTATATATAAATAACTCATTTTGCCGTTTTCCCTAGTACATCTCCTTTATAGTTTTAATAATAAGATTATTATCTTTACGTATAATAATAAGGTATTTTAAAAAGGGCCCCAACGGAAATAAGTAACTGATTTTTTTGGGGGTTATCGTAGGTTCTCTACACATATGCTGCTATGTATGATAATCTATGTATTGTATTTGTGTATACCTAAATAAACTTATTCATCTGACCGTGTAAGCGCCCACAACTCGTTCAGTTCTTTACATTGTCTGAGCTCCGTGTATTTCGTTCTCTCTCGTTTACTCTTGTTCTCGTTAATCGTTGTCTCTCGTCGACGATGGCGTCTAAGCTTTGCTGTGATAAAAAAAAGGAGTGTAAGCCTCCTACTTTAAATGCCACGGTGAATTTATTAAATTAGTGAACAAGATATGTCTATGGCTGAAATAGGACATAAGCTTGGTCTGGCTCGTCAGGGCTGTTAGTACAATTGTGAAATCTGAAGAGAAAGTGTTGTAAAGCGGAGTATAGTATAGATGCGGCTAAAGTTTCCACTGAAGTTTAATATTACCGATGATGATTTTCCAAATCAGAGAGGCATTCAAAATTATCAAATGGAAAGTAACATTAAATTACTTAAAATTAAAAACGGCAAACATGGATGAACACAAACATTAACCTTCATAACTACCACAACTACCTGCTTAAACAAGATAATACTAGTAACTTTATTTAGCCACAGGTACACAAAGTACAATTACCATACATGTGTAGATTACCTAATATAACCCCAAAAAGTCAGACGAAGTGACTTACTTCTATTTGGAGTCCTTGTAATATCGTATAATTTAAAACTTATAAGGTGAAACAGCTATGTTACGTAAATGTGTGAAGCTCAGTTACACTATGAGACCTTCCACCTTGAAACACCAACTTGGAAGCCAGACTGAAGAGAACTTCTAATGTTATCTTAGAGAGATCATATTGTAATGTACCATACACAAATAACCCGCACATAAAAGAGAGAAGCTTACGACGACGTTTCGGTCCGACTTGGACCATTGACAAAGTCACACTGTAATGTACCAGACAGTACTCTTAACCGTAGGCAACTTGTCAGCTTGGTCGTTGTTCAAGAAGCTTAAACAGTTGAAATATAACGTAGTTACTGTATAAGTCGCCAGCAGTGAACACCTGTTATCTGTTCTCGTGGCAGACTGTTTTATCGTCTTTGATATTTATTGATTTTTGCTTTGAAACCGAGCTCAACCTAACTTAAAAATAGACTGCAAACCCAATTTAAAAGTGGAACATAGTTATTAGGAAGACAGGTTGAATATACACCAGTACATTAACTTGAGTCCTGGTCAAGTTTACATTATCAAGTTTTCATCTCTGAAGTGTTGAAGGTATCACAAGAGGCGCTCAGAAATTCTCACATGGAAATCAGCAATTCAATATTCGATGTCTCTTCTTTAAATAAAAGACAAATTTTCATAAAGACAAGCAAAAATCAATTCAAGTAAGATTAACCAGGTGTTTAAGACTTAAGTAAAGAGGTTAGTGAGTTAATAGTACGAAAAGTTTCCTTAAGTTTGGAAAAAAAAAAAAAAATTTTTTGCTTGTCGGGCCCTTTTTACAGGCCTTTATTAAGGCACTTCTGAATACATTATATACTTTTAAAAATAGAAAACACAAAAGTCAACACTTATTTGGAGAAGATTATCTGCAGTTATTTCACGAAATGTTTAATATAATTGCCACTTTAAAAATTCACACATTAAAAAAAATTGAAAAAAATCTTTTGAGGAAAACCATCGGCAGAAAAATTTTATAGGAAAAAACATTTCTTTCTTTATAAGATCCATCAGCCATAAAAATTAATGTCCAGGGGAAAAAGCCAAACACCCAGGGGACCCCATGGTGTTGTGGAATGAAAGGCATTAAAAGGGCTTTTCAACGAGAGAGATAAGTCCCCTTACTGGAATCTGGGGGGTACTGACATCATACCCCTGGTGTGGGTGGTACTGACATATACCCTTGTGGGGTGGTACTAACACCTACCCCGGTGTGGGTGGTGTAACACCATACCAAGGTGTGGGTGGGAGTAACACCATACCCCCAAGGTGTGGGTAGAATTAACACCATACCCAAGGTTTGGTTATAGTAACAACATACCCAAGGTGTGGTGGGTAGTAACACCAATCCCAAGGTGTGGGTGGTATGTAAACACCATACCCAAGGTGTGGGTGGTACAAACACCAAAAACCCAAGGAGTGGGTGTTGGTAGTAACACCATACCAAGGTTAGAGTGGTAGTAACACTATAGCCCAAGGTGTGGGTTGTATTAACACCATAACCGGCAAGGTTGGGTGGTATAACACCATACCCAGGTGTGGGTGTGTTATAAACACCATAACCCAAGGTGTGGTGGTAGGTAACACCATACCCAAGGTGTGGGTGGTAGTAACACCATACCCAAGGTGTGTGGGGTAGTAACACCGAACCCAAGGTGTGGGTGTTTAGAAACACCATACCCAAGGTGTAGTGGTAGTAACACCATACCCAAGGTGTTGGGTGGTATTAACACCATACCCAAGTTGTGGGTGGTAGTAACACCACACCCAAGTAGCGGGTGGTATTAACACCATACCCAAGGTGTGGGTGGTAGTAACACCATACCCAAGTTGTGGGTGGTAGTAACACCATCCCCAAGAAGTGGGTGTAGTAACACCATACCCATGGTGTGGGTGGCATTAACACCATACCCAAAGTTTGGGAGGTAGTAACACCATACCCAAGGTGTGGGTGGGTAGTAACACCATACCCAAGGTGTGGGTTGTATTTAACACCATATACCCAAGGAGTGGTGGTATAAACACCATACCCAAGGTTGTTGGAATTAACACCAAACCCAAGGTTTGGGTGTAAGTAACACCGATAACCCAAGGTGTGGGTGGTGTAACACCATGAACCCAAGGTGTGGTGGTAGAAACACCATACCCAATGGTGATGGGTGAGAAGTGAACACCATACCCAAGGATTGGGGAGGTAGTAACACCATACCCAAGGCGTGGGTGGTAGATTACAACGATACCCAAAGGCGTGGTGGTAGTACACCAAACGCCATGTGTTGGTGGTAGTACACCATACCCATTGTGTGGTGAAGAACACCATACCCATTGATGTGGGTGGAAGATAACGCCGCATACCCAAGGTGTGGGAGGTAATAACACCATACCCAAGTTAAATGTTGGAAGTAACACCATACCCAAGGTGTGGGTGGTTAATAAACACCATACCCAAGGTGTGGGTAAGTAGAAACACCATACCTCAAGGTTGGGTGGTAGTAGACCACCAAACCCAAAGGTGAGGGTGGTAGTAACACCATAGCCCCCAAGGAGTGGGTGGTAGTAACACCATAGCCCAAGGTGTGGGAGGTAGAAACATACATACCCAAGGTGATGGTGGTAGTAACACCATACCCAAGGCGTGGGTGGTAGTAACCGAAACCCAAGGCGTGGGTTGTAGTACCACCAATACCCATGGTGTGGGTGGTAGTAACACCATACCCATGGAGTGGGTTGTAGAACACCAAACCATATGTGGGTGGCAGTAAAAACCATACCCAGTGTGGTGATGGTTAGAAACACCATACCCAAGGTATGGGTGGGAAGTAACACCCTACGCCAAGTTGTTGTGTAATAACACCATACCCAAGTGAGGGTGGTAGTAACACCATAAACCCAAGGCGTGGTTGGTAATAACCACGATACCCAAGGCGTTAGGAGGTAGTAGACACCATACCCATGGTGTGGTGGTAAGTAACACCAAACCCTGTAGTGGGTGGTAGTAAACACCAAAATCCCCAGATGTGGGTGGAAGTAACACCATACCCAAGGGTGTGGTGAGGTAGTTAAACACCATACACCACGGTATGGGTGGTAAGAAAACACCATACCCAAGGTGTGGGTTTGTTAATAACAGCATACCCAAGTGTGGGTGTATAACACCATACCCAAGGTGAGGGTGGGTAGTAACACCATACCCAAGGATGTGTGGTGGTAGTAACACCATACCCAAGGTGTGGGTGTGTAGTAACACCATAACCCAAGGTGTGGGTGGTAATATAACACATACCCAAGGTGTGGGTGGTAGTAACACCATAGACCCAAGGTGTGGGTGGTAGTAACACCATACCAAGGTTGTGGGTGGTATGAAGACCATACCCAATGTGTTGGGTGGTATAACACCATACCCATGGTGTGGATGTTAGTAACACCATACCCAAGGTGTGGGAGGTAGTAACACCAAACCCAATGGTTGTTGGAAGTAACACCATACCCATGTGTTAGAGTGGTAGTAAAACCATACTCTGGCTGTGTGCTGGTACTAACACCATACCTATGCTGTGGGGGGTACTAACACCATAAACCCTTGCTGTGATGGTACTAACACCATACCAAACGTGGGAGTACTAAGCAACACATCCATGGTGTGGATTTTATTACCATACCATCAGTGTGGGTGTTAACACCATACCCATGGTTGAGGGTGGTAGTAACACCGAACCCATGGTGTGGGTGGTAATCGCACGTACCCATGTGTGAGTGTAATAACACCGATATCCCATGGTGTGAGGTGGTATAATAACAAAAACCCATGGTGGTGGGTGTAGTAACGACGCCATACCTCATGTGTTATAGTGGTAGTAACACCATACCCATGGTGTGGGGTTACTAACGACCATACCCATGCAGTGGGAGGTACTGGCCATCACACCCATGGTGTGGATATTTATCATCATAAGCCCATTGCGTGGGTGGTAAACACCATTCCCATGTTGAGGGTGGTTAGTTAACAGCATACCCATGGTGCTGGTGGTATTGTAACACAACACTTCCGATGGTGGTGGGTGGTACTAGCACCGTAACCCATGGTGTCGATTGGAGTAAGACTAACCCGGGTGTGTTTGGTATAACAAACACCATACCCATGGTGTGGGTGGTAAGTAACACCATACCCATGGTGTTGGATGGGTAGTACACCTACCATGTATTGGGTTTTAGTCAACACCATACGACATATAAAAGTACGACAGAATAAACGGAGGTGGACAGAGACAGAATTTTTCCAGAGAAGGGACACAGCAACATGGGGACACAGTTGAAAGTTGAAGACACAGATAATCTCAGGGATGTTTATGAACGTATTTCATCAGTCAGCAGAGTAAAGTACAAGACACAAAGCAACTAATGTTGACATTTATTGTGGCAACGTTTCCGTTTCGCTCTCCAGGGAGCTATAATCAAGCCATTAAATGGCTTGATAAAGCTTCCTGGAGATCGAAACGTTGCCACAATAAATGTCACATTGAGTTGTCACCTGTGCCCCCTTTTACTAACATATTGTCGGTAATTCTTACCAACTTTATTACAGTGACAGAGTATTCAGGAAAGTGGGAAGTATTTTGGGGAATGATGTAAGTGGATGGCAGGATCCATATACACAGCTTTAAGCAGAGTATGATAAAGTTCATGGTTACAGTTAGAGTGACCATTTGCAGACCAGTGAAGATGCTGGGGGCCCAGGATCTATGAATCGCCACCCGCAACCACAACTAGTGAAGGGGTACACACACACACAACACACACACACACACACACAAAACACGTAACAAAAAAGATAAAGATTTATGAGTACATAAGCCAAGTCAAGGTATTTTGACATTTTCCGATGTGAGATATTTCTGAGATTTATTAATTTTTATATCATTCCATAACATACTTGATGAACGGCAAGGTTCGTGACATTCGTCATCCTGGCAAAGATTACATTTCGTTTGGTCTACATCTGATGTGTGGTTGATTTAATCAGCCAAAGATACCTGAAAACCCAGCCAGAGCCGGGAAGGTATGACATCAAGAGTCTGCTTATTTAGTTTGGATGCACCAAAGACCTGTGGCTTCTTCCATCGATAAATAGAATGAATACATATAGACTGAACTTTTTGTCAGTCTCCCCCAGTACTTGAAGTCATAAAGATCAATTTAATTTTTAACGTAATATTGTACTCAAAGACTGCTAACTTGACAACCCTCTCTAAGGCAATATAACTTTTCCATTTCAATCATTTCGTATCATTCTTCTGAAACCAATGTGAGAATGGAATACAAGAAGTTTACGTCCTAATTTAAATAAATTTGATTTAAGGATAATTCTAAGGAAATTTGCAGAACTTTGAATAATAATGACTCAAGCATAAAATAAAAAGCTTTATCACGTTTGATGACTGTAATATTGATATTTTGACAACTTTGACTGAGCTATGAGCTGTTGACATTTTGACAACCATCACAACTGCTGGTTATGACTAAGTCATCACTGCTGTGTCCCAATTGACTGTTTGCACTGCTGTGTCATGAACTGGTTAGCACTGCAATGTCATGACTTGTATAGCACTGCTGTGTCATACTGTTAGCACTGCTGTTGAGACTGTTAGCCACTGCTGTGTCAATGACTTGTGTAGCACTGCAGTTTCATGACTGTTAGCACTGTTTGTGTCATTGACCTGTTAGCGCTGCTGTGTCATGACTGTTAGCACTGCTATGACTATGACTGAATAGCACAGCTGTATGTCATGACTGTTATCCAGACTATGTCACGACTGTCATACTGCTAAGTACCACGACAATCATGCATTACTGCTATGTCATGACAATCAGTAATTGCTATGTCATGACTATCAGTACTGGCCTATGTCAATACTATCAGTACTGCTATGACCATGACAAACAGTCTGCTATGACATGACTATCAGTAACTGCTTTTGTGTCATGACTAACAGTACTGCAATTACAAACTATCAGTGATTAGCTATGTCAAGACAAACAGTATTGAGCTATATCATGACTATCAGTACTTCAATGACATGAACACTCAATACTGCTAAGTCAAGACTATCATACTGCTATGTCCGGACTATCATAACTGTATGTCATGACAAAGCAGCACTGCTATGTCAGACTAACATACTGCTATCATGACTCTCAGTACTGCTAGATGCATGAATATCAGTACTGCATGCAGACTGTCAGCATGGTGTACAAGCAACTGTTGTGTAAGACTGATGTCAGCACTGTTGTGGTCGATGACTGTGTCAGCACAGTTGTTTCATGACAGTGTCAGCCACAGTTGTGTCATGACTGTGTTCAGCACTGTTGGTCATGGACTGTGTGTCAGCATGGTTTTGTCATGACTGTTTCAGCAAGTGCTGTGTCATGACTCAGCACTGTTGTGGGCATGAGATGTAGCACTGTTGGTCATTATATGGTCTGCACTGCTGGTGTCATAGCGGTGTGAGTACTGTTTAGCATGACTGTCACACTAGCGATGTCATGATTGTGTCATGCTGCTGTGTCATGATTAATCAGCACTGTGACACGATGCCTAAAATTGTTATGATACAAAAAAGGTACATTTGAACCTTATATTGTAAACCCCATACCAGATTATGTATCGTTTGCATAGAAACACAAGACCAAATATCACACATAAAACATACATCACACGTTTATACAAGAAACTCTAGCAAAGCTCACACCCATAATACAAAGCATCACACTGGTTTATACATATAAAAACACAAGAACAAAGAACACAACCAAAAAATACAAGCCATCACACGTTAATACATATAAACACTAGAACAAAGATCACAACCATAAATACATGCATCAACACTGTTATTACATATATAAACACTAGACAAAGATCACACCAAAAATACAAGCATCACACTGTTTATACATAGGAAACACTAGACACAGATCACACCATAAATACATGTACATCACACGTTATACATAGAAACACTAGACAAAGATCACACCAAAATACATGCATCACACTGTATATACATAGAAACACTAGACAAAGATCACACCATAAATACATGCATCACACTGTTATAAACATATAAACACTAGAACAAAGATCACACCATAATACATGCATCACACTGTTATACATAGACAACACTAGACAAAGATCACACCATCAAATACATGCATCACACATGTTTAACATCGAAACACTAGACTAAAGACACAACCAAAAATACATGCATCACACTGTACTACGAATAACATAGAAACACTAGACAAGATCACACCATAAAAAACAATGCAACACACTGATAAACATAGAAACACTAGACAAAGATCACCCCATAAATAACATGCAACACACTGTTAAACCATAAGAAACACTAGACAAAGATCACACCATAAATCATGCATCACACTGCTATACATATAAACACTATACAAGATCACACACCATAAATACATGCATCACACTGTTATAGCATAGAGAAACACTAGAAAAGATAACACCAAAATACATATCATCACACTGTAACATAGATACACTAGACAAAGAACACACCATAAATACATGCATCACACTGTTTATACATAGAAACACTATACAAAGATCACAACCATAAATACTTGCATCACACAGTAAACCTTAGAAACACTAGACAAAAGATCACACCATAAATACATGCATCACACTGTTATACATAGAAACACTAGACAAATATCACAACCTATAAATAACATACATCACACTGATATACATAAAACACTAGACAAAGATCACACCATATAAATACATACATAACCCTGTTATACATTAGAAAACACCAGACAAAGATCAACTACCATAAATACATACATCACACGTTTATACATAGAAACACTAGACAAAGATCACACCATAATACATACATCACACTGTTATACTTAGAAACACTAGACAAAGATCACACAATAAATACATGCATCACACTATTATACATAGAAACACTAGACAAAGATCACACAATAAATACATACATCACACTGTTATACATAGAAACACTAGACAAAGATCACCCAATAAATACATACATCACTCTGTTATACTTAGAAACACTAGACAAAGATCACACAATAAATACATACATCACACTGTTATACAAACACCTGACTGGATAGTACCTTGAGTCTCAAAAATGTGCGGATAAGTCATGTTATCCACTTTTTAGGAGTTCAATTCAGCAATCAACATATGTGCATTTTTGTGCGAACTGTTTTCTAGTGCGCTGCAGATTTAGCAAAAGCTGTTGACACAGACTACCCGAGTTAATATCTCAGGCACACCAGTGTCTCATGCAAAAAAAAATCCACATAACTGTGAAGTGACATTCCTAACTGTAGAAAAGCAATGTCAGCTCACTTGAAAATGACGAGTATTACGCTTCCTTAACTCTCAGTACCTCATTCATGATGGACTTCCGGTGCTCATCCATCTAGATCACCCCGCGAACATACTCAACCCGCGTTTCTGCAGAAAGATTGACCAATTATGCTGACAGGAAACGAAAGTCTAGTTGCTGGCTGGCCTGGATAAAAGTACCCTAGGTACCTGAAGAAGCTTCTTTAGTCTTGTCGTTCCCCACTCCAAATGAGTAAATTCATGTTTTCTGGCTAATCTTAAGTCACGCCTTCTCTCGATGTCCTCTGAGATGTAACTGACGAGTTAGCGTTTGTTAACTGATTTTATTCGAATTTGAATAGCTAGCTCTCTAACTAATAGTACATTAAATCTAATCCTACCTATTTTAGGATCTAAAACTGTCTTAATATTATCAATGGTTAGTTACTACCTTCCTAGAAAGGTAAATAATTATTATTATATACAGTTGCTAACTGTGTGTTAAGGGCTCGTAAAGCTTATAAACTATGAAACGTTTCGTGGAATAGGTTTCCCAATATAGAAGCATAGAAAACAGCACGTATCTTGTTTATGCTTTCGAAAAGTGACATGGAACACCCTATAAAGTAAAGACTGGTTTCATTGATAGTTGTTGTTGTTGTAAATTTATTGAAAGAAAACACGAGAGTATAATATTATCACATTCACACAGATAATTATAGCTTCCTAAAAGGTAAACAAGTTGATTGAGCGTCTGCACTTTCATGTTTATCAAATTTGCTAAGTTATTATGAGAGAATTACAAAAGTTGTGCAAGAAAGAAATGGATGGGCAGATTGCATTTACCCTGACATTTAGAAAAGTTTTGATAGGGTTCCCGATCAAATAATTATTTGGAAACTAAAAAATATTGATGGAGTTAAAGATAAATAATCACAATGGATGAAAGACTTTTAGGAGGGTGCTAGCGAAATCATTTTTTTGATAATTTTGGTCCAATTTCAATGATTTTTTACAGTGATTTAAGCAGCATTTGAAACCAACACACTGTAGTGACTTTTTCCCCTTAAAAGACAGAAAAAAATAAATAGTGCCCTATTCTATAGGGCATAAAACACTCCTTTTTCTACAATATTGGTAAGATGTATATTGATCAAGTTGGCATCAGATGAAAGATAAGGTCTAGATAATCATGGTACTAACCCCGTTTGAGCAAAATGTCAATAGATTGCATAATAAAAAATGTTGAATTTTATTATTTTTTAAGATTTTTTTTTTTTTTTGGAGGGGGAGAGAAAAAAATCACTAAAAACAAAGCGGTAAAAAATATCGCAAATCGCCTTTACATGCTAGTAGAACCATCATTACTCAATAATATGTGCAAAAATCGTTACACTCCTATAAACACTTTTCTCTAATAATGGAAAATATTGTCAATATCTTATTCCTGAGTTATACATATATTATGTTTTCTGTAAAAACTCTACGGTCATGGCGCGCCACATTTCAGTAAGTTGCTCGCCTTAATACATGTTGACAGCCCTCAGGTGACTGAGTTCTTATCTCTTCCTGAATTTGAAAGGAGTCCTCAGAGAAATTACAATGTAGTGTATTTAGAATGAAACAATCCTAAAAATCGTAATTTTTTAGGGGATAAAAAACACGAATTGCCATCATGTCTTTTTGATGACAGAAGGAACAAAAAAAAAAATACATTTTTGGAAACACATACTTAGAAATATCATAGAAACAAGCTAATTACATCAACGTGCTGTCAGAATTATGCACTATTTTTCGATAGGAAAACATTTTTTCCATAATTTTTAAATTTTCCTTTTTTATCACTCCTAAAAAAATCTCACCCTCCTTTAAGAGGAAAATGCATACAGTTATAAAAGGAAAAATGACTAATAGTGATTCTAATATATATAAATGATTTACCAGAAGGAATAAGAAATGAACAAATATGTTTCCAGAGGCTACAAAAATGTAAGATTAATGATGACAAATCAATGTAAATCCTTACAACAGGATCTGGATACTTTGAACACGTGGAATTTGATGTTGATAAATTCCATGTAATAGAAATGGCAGAAAGTGAAAGGACGCCACCAGAAGAATATAGCCTGAAAGGCAAAATGCAGAAAGTATGAGATAGAGAAAGGAATTTGGGAGTTATATCCGTGTTGCATTATTCCACACTGTCAAACTATGCAATGGTTTTCAAATATATGGAGAGCAAAATGTTAAAGTTGAACATAATTTACATTAGACCAAAATTGTAATATGCAGCGAATGTCTGTTCAGCACACCTTAGGAAATACACAAATAAGTTAAAAAAAAAAACGTTTAAAGAAGGATTACATAATGGCTGTCAAATTTGAGCAGTATGAACTATGATGAACGAATTAAAACATTAATATTTCCAATGTTGATTGATAAGAGGTCGAGAGGAAACATGATACCAATTTACAAGGTCTTGTAAAGATTGATAAAGAAGATTTTCCTTTTAGCTGCAACAAGGGAAAAACCCCTGCAAATTGTGCAAAAAGCGGAAAGCAAAATTTTTCCTGTGAAAAAAATTT
>NW_026510105.1:0-14728 GCF_026875155.1 Cherax quadricarinatus | reverse complement strand
TTTGGTTTTTTTATTGTAATGTTATTCGTTAATGTTTCAAATCTAATTAAGTTTTTTCGTTATTGTTCATTATTGTCTTTTTTAGGGTTTTTCCTTTTGTCTATTGTCTATTGTTGGTTTTAAATAAAATATAAAAAAAAAAAAAAAATCAGGAAGTCAGCAAGCAACAGCATTAAATGTGAGAGATAAGTTTAAAGTGACTGCTCTCCCAATAGTCTGTGCAGATCCAGGGATTAAAAGAAACAGTTGCAGCACTGAAAGCAGCTAAGGTCAAGTTAGCCTTTCCTGACATACAGAGGGACACAATTAGTCTAACGGATTTAATCACTGGAAGTGATTATTATCATTGTTTTGTGCAAAATATAGTAAGTAAACATAATGTTCACTTGCTGAAAACAGCAGGAGGCCATATGATACGTGGTCCTATTTCCTCTCAAAGTGGGAAAGAAGCTGATATTGATTCAGTGGAAAATGTACTAGTTACGGGAATAACCGCTGATCATGTACCACAGCAAAAATTATCATTACTGGAAGAAATGAATGAACCAGTTGATATGTTGTGGGATTTAAATGCGATAGGTATTGATGTAAATAAACCAAGCCCACAAGAGTCTCAGACTTGTAGCCAATATTTGGACACTGTCAGATGTAAAGATGGACAGTATTGGGTTAGGTTACCATGGAAATTAAATCCACCACATCTGCCTAGCAACTATCGCTTGGCTTTCGGACAAATGAAAGCACAATACATGAGCTCGGGTTTAGAATAAGATCTGCTGACTGTCTATTGATAATATCAAAACAAGAACAGTTCGACAATAAATTCATTGAGAGTAAGTGTCAAGACAAATTGAAGACAGAAGCTTATTATCTCCTGCACCAAGTGAAGACAGAAGCTCATTATCTCCCGCACCACAGAGTCAGAAAAGATTTCTGAAACCACTCCACTACGTGTTGTTACAATCGAAAACGCACGGGCAAATAAAGATGTAGCAAGTCTTAATGACTGTCTGTGACGGATCCTCACAAAACTGAGAAGCTTGGAGACGCGCTTATGAAATTTCGCACAAACCCATATGCCTACACGGCTGATATTTCCAAGGCTTTCTTAAGAGTAGGACTACAGGAAATAGATTTGACATTATACTCGATTCTTGTGGCCTGAAAAACACCCTGATCCTCAAAGTCCTTTTGAAAACTTATGTTTCAAATCAGTATTATTTGGTGCAACATCTCTCCATTCTTACTAGAAGCTACTCTAAATACACATCTGAAGAAATCTGGAAGTCCTTCAAAAGAAGTCTTAAAGAAAAGTTTCTATGTGGACAATCTTCAAGGTACTGTGAATAAAGAGGAGGATTTGAAATCCTTATACAGAGAAGCTAACAAGGAGGGTGAAGGAAGCAAATATGCCTCTAAGGATGTGGAAATAATTTTAAAGCAATTAAGGGAATTATCGAAAAAGAATTTCCCTGAAACTGAAATCCTGATTGCAACAATATGCTGGGACTTAACTGGAACACAAGGAAGAAACTTTGAATCTCAAGAATAAACATAAACTTATGCAGTACACTCACCAAACGTAGTTTACTGTCAGAGGTATCACAATGTTTTGATCCTCTAGGATCGTCTCACCAATTACCATAAAAGGTAAAATGTTTGTGCAAGATGCATGGAAACTCAAAATTGGATGGGATGGAACTTATTTTTGGGAAATGAGTCAATCATGGGATGAAATATCCACGGAGTTTAAACAACTTAATCAAATTAATTTCCCGGGACAAATGATCAAGAGGGAACAAGTAAACATTAACATGTTTTCTGTGATGCGTAAACCCAGATGTTATGGCGCTGTAGCTTACATGAGTAATGCTGAGGAAGTACACTAATTGCTTCAAAGGCCAGGGAAAGCACCCTTGAAGGTCAGAACAGTCCACAACTGGAGCTGACAGCACTCTATGTAGTACAAAATTAGCTGTCTATCTCAACAAAGTACTTGATCATCTCACTATTGAAAAAACCCTGATCTGGAGTGATAATGAAACAGTTCTCCCAAAGGTTTTAAGAAATAATAAGAGTAAGTTGGTCTATGAAAAGAACAGAGTAGCAGAAATTAAAAAGAGATGCAGGAGGATTAATCTCTTTCTCCACGTCTCTACCCAAGAGAAACCAGCTGACATGTTGTCACGTGGTATCCCACTCAAGAAATTTGTGGATAATAAAATTTTGGCTCCACAGACCGAATGGCTCTCTAATGAAAATAACTAGCCTCAGCAAAAAGCTCACATTATGTCAGAAGAAACGTCTGCTTGGACACAGAAGAAATAATCTGTGTAAATACTGCGCACAACAGAAATAGTCATTTATGGATCTAAATATTCATCTTTGGGTAAACTCTTAAGAGTTACAGCTCTTGTCTTTTAATTCATTAAATGGATAAAAACCTGATTATGAATGTCTTGAACCAAATTTAAAAACTGGGTTTAAAAAATAAAACAGAAAGATGTTTTCTCTACACAATATAAATTTCTGGAAACACAAGATAAATCCCAAAAGAAACCTATTATGATTAATTCTTTAGGGACTTTATCTCGACTCAGAAAAGATTTTAAAGATGTCGAGGAAGAAATTTGTAATTCTTCACTACCTAAAAAGCCATACATCCATATTGATCCCTAAGATCATTGGCTAACAAAATGGTTGTTCAAAATACGCACAGTAACGTGTTACATGGGGGGGTAGCTGACACACTGTCAATACGACAATCCTTTCTGGAACCTCAAGATCGACAAAGTGTTGTAAAAACAAAAAGGGGTGCCCTTTCTTGTCACTACGATATGCGAGTATGTCAGTATCCCGGTTCACCTCCATATCCCTCTGAAAGAGTTTGTCATGTCACTCCCTTTTAGGTGACAGGCGTAGATTACATGGACCAATAATTTTAACCAAAACATTTGACAAATTTCCCTCAAGGTGGGGCTGCCTTTTTGGAAAAGGGAAACTAGCCCGTTTATGTGAGGCGTAGTGAAGGGGGGGAGGGGGGGTAATTAGGGGGGATGGAACTTGGGGTAGGGTTCCATTAGTTTAGAAATGTTATATTCGGCTAGGGTGAGTGAGTTTTAAAAAAAAATTTGTTCGGGGACGTGTGGTTATTTTTTACGGGGTTTTCCCAAATGTTGCAAAAATAGGGGGTTTGGGAAAATTTGCGTGATAGTCGTAAAGATGTGGGCCAGAGGTGCGGGGTGTGTTTGGGTATTTTGGGGGATATATTGCCCGGGGTGGGGTTAAAGGAGGTGGGGGGGGGAGGGTGGTAGAGATACCTTATTAAACGGGGGTTTATGGGGCGGGGTTGGACCGAATGTACGTGGTTGTGGGGTTTTCTGTGCGGGGGTGGATGTGATAGACGTGGTTTTTTTCGGATCATAGAGGAGTGGTAATAGATGTGGATATTGAGGGGTGTCCCTCGGAGGGGCCCATCTTTTTGGAAATTTTGAATGTAAAGTTTTAAAAAGGAAGAGGATAGTCTTTTTCTTTTGGAATATGGGGTCGTTTAGTGGTTTAAAAAGACCGGGGATGTTCCCAGGGTTTATTGGGGGGAAACAATAGAAAAAAAAACGTATTAAGGAATATTATATTAATCGAGGGGATTAACAGTTACAACCGGTTTTCAAAAATATTTAAGGGGCAGTTGCGCGAATGTTTGCAAAAATTAATGTAATTACCCGTTATTGAAATTGAATTTTTGAAGGAAAATACCCGGGAAATTTTACAAAATGAGGGGTTTTGATGGGGAAAGGTTAAAGGGGCGGGATTGAGGGGGTTTTTGGGGGAGATCGGCCGTCGGGGTGTGTTGCGGAGTCAAACACAGTCCCCAAGAATGGAGTTAAGGGGTTGAATGTTGGAGGTATGAAAGGGGTTTAAAAAAGTAGACCAGGTGTTGACGACGATGGGGTTGAGTGGGTTATGATGTTGGTTAAAGTTGAAAACCAAAGTGGGGGAATAGTGTAGCATTACAGTCAATTGGGGGGTTTTGTGCAGTGTGAGTTGACAGAGATGATATCGTTTTGGAAGGGCCCGAAAACGGGTGCGAGACATGGGTTGCTTTACCCGGGGGCGCAATTGGGAAAAGGCCCCAGGAATTAGGGGTTGCCATGACTTTTATCCCCAAAATTGGAGCTTTTTTAAAAGATTTTTGGTAAGATTATTCAATATCATTAAGCGGGATGGGTTTAGGGGCACGCGCGGAGGGCTGTGGTCGTTTTGTCCCTAAAGGTGGCCATTAAACATTAAAGATATGTGCTATTTCGTTATTGTGTGGTGATTATAAGATTTTGCAAGTTTTTTGCTAACAGAATAAAAAGGTCCGGGTAAAGTGTCGAAAAAGGGACAATATGGGGTGCGGGAAGATTAGTATGACGGGCATGGTTTGTTTAGAAGTTTTTTTAAAGAAAGAAAAAAATTGGGGGGGGGGGGGGGTGTTGGCTATAGATTGGGAGGGGCATATGATGTGAAAAAGGGAAGCGTTAGGGAAAGATTTGAGATGGCGGGGGGTTTGGAGGGGATTATATCATGGGCCAAATTAATGTATCAAGTGATCCTTGGGGTGAGGAAAATGGAAGGTTTAGGAGAACAAATTCAGAGAGCGGGGGGTCTACGAAAGGTTGTCCCCTTTCACAAATTTTTTTTGCGGTTTACGGACCCCTTTTTTTTAAGGAATTAGGGTTTATTGGCAGCAAATGGGGTTGGGTGAGAAAGGGGTGGGGGGGCTGGATTGTTGGATTGTTGATGACAAAAACGATTTTATTTAAGTGGTAACAGGGATTGCCCGGGGGGAAAAAAGTTAGTAAATTTTTTTTGAAAGGCTTTGGCAGTCAATTTAATAAGGGGAAAACAAAGTTAGGGATCTTGGGGATGGGTTTAAGTGGGAATGTGAAGTAGTTAAAAAGGGGAAAAAGGTGGACCAATTATGATATGTGGGACGTTTTGTAAGGATATAAAGTTAGCACAACAAATAAATTCGTGCGATTTAGGGGTTTGTACTGAAGCGCCTCAGTGGTTTACGAGTGAATTTAACTTTGCATAAAAGAGTAATTACAAGAATATCCTATTTATAGAAAAATTTTGGTGTGCGCAATATACCCGTACTTCGTAGGAGATACAAAAGGGTTTCAAAAGGCGTTTTTAGATTATTTGGGGGATGGAAGCGAATGGGGTTGGTGAGCGGTTGTCACACTCCCGGTTGGGCCGTGGAGGGTGGGTCTTTAGTGTTGAAAAGAGGTTATGAGTGTGTATTTTTAAAAGTAGTTATAGCGGGAGGGGGGGGGGCGAGGGAAAGGGGGACTTTATAAGATACGTGGATATGCAACGGTGGTGGGTGGGTTGGGAGTTCATTAAAGGGGAGGGAATGTTAGGGTCGTCTAAAAAAGAGCGACCTTCACATATTAAATTGGGAAACCTTGATGGGGTGGAAAATAAGGCGGGGTAGAGTGGTAGAAGGTGTTTATCCGTGTATGATTGGGCGTAATATCTGGGGGGGGTTTTAAAAAAATTTGTTTAAACCCAAAGTACGGAAGAAGTTGATTTTTACATGGGATTTACCCTCTGGAATGGTTTTATTCCATAGGAATAGGGAGGATGGGATATGCAAGGCTTGTGGTGAATGGGAGACGTTTTCCCTTTTGTGTATTTTTCGAAAGTATTGAAAAATAATAGGGTTTGGTTTGGGGAAGGTATAAGGTTAGTGGGAAGGGGGGGGGGTTTTTGGTGTTGGGGTTTTAAGTTAGAATTGGTGGGGTGAAACAGGGTTTTAGAATGCGGTAGGGTTAAAATTAAGATTTATTTTTTTGTCTTGGGTTGAGAGGAGCGAACGTTGTGAAAAAATTAATGCATTAACAGCAATTTTTTTAGGGCAAAATTTAGAAAAAAGGAGGTTATGGGGGGGAGATGGGAGAGGGATTTAAGTGAGGGTTATAGGAAAATTTTACTTTAGGGGTTTAGGGAGTTGAAAACGGTAAGGGGGAGAAATGGGCTGGTTTCCCAGATTTGGGCCCCGGGGATGATGGTTTTTGAATGTTAGTGAGTATGTCTGGGGTGCAATTTTAACATTATTTTTTCCGGTGTGCAAGTACAATACAGTTATATTTGGAATTATTTGACTTTAAATATGGATGTGTATGTGTTTATATGCAGTGTTGTATGTGTGTGTGTATTTGTGTATGTATGTGTTTGTGTTGTTGTATGATAATGTTGGTAGGTAGTAGTATATTATTTATTGTAATATTTGTTGTTTTGTATATGTATGTATTGTTGTATGTTTACTTTCTTGTATTACCCTTAATGGTTTTTCTCATGAAAAATTTTTCAATGATATACAAAAACTATTTTCTTGGATTTATGATTTGATACAATGTGAAATGCAAAAAGGGTTTTTTTTGTTCCCTTTAAATTTTCAATTGATTTTGTAAGCACAATTGATTTTGGTGCCATAGAAGTATGGTTTTAAAAGTTTTAGAACCTTAAGTTTTAAAAATTGGGTTTAAGTTATTCATGGTTGAGTTGACGTAAATTTTTGACGTTGTAAGTGATTGTGTTCAATTTGAAACATTTCTTTATATACTTATTTTTTGGGGATGTACTGTAGTAAATTGAAGTCTGATTTTAAGGTGAAGAGTGGGTTTCCTTTTTTGTTCTTTTTTTTTTTTTTTTTTTTCCTCTTTTTGGTAATACAAGGTTGTATCATGTCACCCCAAAAAAATATGGTTAGGGGGATGGGTTAAATTTTTTTGTTGATTAGACATTTATAAAACGAGAAAACTAGGTTTGGTTAGGGTAATTTTTGATAATTGTGGAAAATTTTTTGATTCAAAAATGCTTTTATTATACTTGAAATTTTTTTATTCTATGTGAATTTTTAAAAGCAAGGATGATTAATTTTTGGGGAAAAGTTAATATAGGTTTGCAGTTTTTGCGAAAAGTTAATTATCCCCAGTGCTAGTATAGGACAATTTTAAGTTCGGTATCTGATTTTATATGAGGTAAAATGGTCATATTGTTTATTGTAAGTTATTCGTTAATGTTTCAAATTAAGTAACGTTTTTTCAGTTTTTTGTTATATATTGTATCTTTTGGGTTTTTTCCTTTGTCTATTTTCTATTGTTGGTTTTAATAAAATATAAAAAAAAAAAAAAAAAAGGAAGTCGCAAGCAAAAAGCATTTAAAAGTGAGAGTAAGTTTTTAAAATGACTGCTCTCCCAATAGTTTGCAGATCCAGGGTTAAAAGAAAAAGTTGAGCACTGAAAAACGTAAGGTCAAGTTTTGCCCTTTTCCCGACTACAGAGGGAACAATTGTCTAAGGATTTAATCACTGGAAGGTTATTATCATTGTTTTGTGCAAAATATAGAAGTAAAAAAAATGTTCACTTGCGAAAAAAGCGGAGGCCATATGTACGTGGTCCCATTTCCCCTCAAAGTGGGAAGAAGTGATATTGTTCAGGGAAAAATGTACTGTTACGGGAATAACCGCTGATCATGTACCACGCAAAATTATCATTTTCTGGAAGAAAGAAGACCTTGATATGTTGGGGATTTAATGCGATAGGATTGATGTAAATAAAACCCAAGCCCCCAAAAGTCTCAGACTTGTAGCCAATTTTTTGGGCACTGTCGATGTAAAGATGGACAGTATTGGGTTAGGTTTTCCATGGAATTAAATCCCCACTTGCCTAGCAACTATCGCTTGGCTTTCGGACAAATGAAAGCCAAAAAACATGAGCTCAGGTAGAAAAAAATCTGCTGATGTCTATGATAATTTAAAAACAAGAAAAGTTCGACAATAAAATTTATTTAGTAAGTAGTCAAAAACAAATTTAAGACAGAAGCTTATTATCTCCTGCCCAAGGAAAACAGAAATCTTATTCCCCCACCCCCGAGCGAAAAAATTCTGAAAACCCCTCCACTAGTGTTTTATACAATCGCAACCCACGTGCAAATAAAGATTGAAATCTTAATGACGTCTGATGACCGGATCCTCACTAATGAGAAGCTTGGAGAGGCTTATGAAAATTTTGCACAAAAACCCTTTGCCTCCGGTGTATTTAAAGGCTTTTTTAAGGTAGGAACAGGAAATGATAGCATTATATCGATTCTTGTGGGGGAAAAATCCACTGATCCCAAAGTTGTGAAAACTTTCGTTTCAAATCGTATTATTTGGGAACTCCTCTCCTTTTTTTAGAAGCTATCTAAATACACTCTGGAAAATCTGGAAGTCCCTTCAAAAAAGTCTTAAAGAAAAGTTTTTTGTGGCAATTTCAAGGTCTGTGAATAAAGAGGAGGATTTGAAATCCTTATACAGAGAAGCTAACAAGGAGATGAAGGAAGCAAATATGCCTCTAAGGATGTGGAATACTAATTCAAAGCAATTAAGGGAACTTATCGAAGAAGATTTCCCTGAAACTGAAATCCTGATTGCAACAATATGCTGGGACTTAACTGGAACACACAGGAAGATACTTTGAATCTCAAAAGAATAAACAATAACTTATGCAGTACACTCACCAAACGTAGTTTACTGTCAGAGGTATCACAATGTTTTGATCCTCTAGGACTCGTCTCACCAATTACCATAAAAGGTAAAATGTTTGTGCAAGATGCATGGAAACTCAAAATTGGATGGGATGAGAACTTATCTTTGGAAATGAGTCAATCATGGGATGAAATATCCACGGAGTTTAAACAACTTAATCAAATTACATTTCCCAGACAAATAGATCAAGAGGGAAACAAGTACACATTACATGTTTTCTGTGATGCGTCAACCAGATGTTATGGCGCTGTAGCTTACATGAGTAATGCTGAAGGAAGTACACTAATTGCTTCAAAGGCCAGGGTAGCACCCTTGAAGGTCAGAACAGTACCACAACTGGAGCTGACAGCACTCTATGTATGTACAAAATTAGCTGTCTATCTCAACAAAGTACTTGATCATCTCACTATTGAAAAAACCGTGATCTGGAGTGATAATGAAACAGTTCTCCAATGGTTAAGAAATAATAAGAGTAAGTTGGTCTATGTACAGAACAGAGTAGCAGAAATAAAAGAGATGCAGAGAGATTATCTCTTTCTCCACGTCTCTACCCAAGAGAATCCAGCTGACATGTTGTCACGTGGTATCCCACTCAAGAAATTTGTGGATAATAAATTATGGCTCCACAGACCGAACTGGCTCTCTAATGAAAATAACTAGCCTCAGCAAAAAGCTCACATTATGTCAGAAGAAACAGTCTGCTTGGACACAGAAGAAATAATCTGTGTAAATACTGCAGACACAACAGAAATAGTCATTGATGGATCTAAATATTCATCTTTGGGTAAACTCTTAAGAGTTACAGCTCTTGTCTTTAAATTCATTAAATGGATAAAACCTGATTATGAATGTCTTGAACCCATTAAATACTGGGTGAAACTAATACAGAAAGATGTTTTCTCTACACAATATAAATTTCTGGAAACACAAGATAAATCCCAAAAGAAACCTATTATGATTAATTCTTTAGGACTTTATCTCGACTCAGAAAAGATTATAAGATGTCGAGGAAGAATTCGTAATTCTTCACTACCTAAAAAAGCCATACATCCAATATTGATCCCTAAGAATCATTGGCTAACAAAACTGGTTGTTCAAAATACGCACAGTAACGTGTTACATGGTGGGGTAGCTGACACACTGTCACATACGACAATCCTACTGGATACCTCAAGATCGACAAAGTGTGTAAAAACAAATAAGGGACTGCATTGCTTGTCACTACGATATGCGAGTATGTCAGTATCCAGGTTCACCTCCATATCCCTCTGAAAGAGTTTGTCATGTCACTCCATTTTAGGTGACAGGCGTAGATTACACTGGACCAATAATTTTAACCAAAACAGTTGACAAAGTTCCCATCAAGGTGGGGCTGCCATTTTGGTAAAGGAAACTAGCCCGTTTATAGTGAGGCGTAGTGAAGGGGGGGAGGGGAGGGTAATTAGGGTGGATGGAACTTGGGGTAGGGTTCCCATTAGTTTAGTATGTGTATATGGTCCGGCTGAGGGTGACGTGAGTATTAAAACTAAATTTGTTCGGGACGTGCTGGTCTATTTTTTACGTGGTTTACCGAATGTTGCAATAATAGGCGGAGATTGGAATTGCGTGATACGTCGTAAAGATGTGGAGCCAGAGGTGGGGGGTTTGTTTTTTGGGTATTTGGGGGGATTTTGCCGGGGGGGGGTTAAAGGTGTGTGTGGGGGGGGAGGGAGGGGTGAGCATCCCTTCTTTAAAAAGGGTTATGCGGCGGGTTTGGGGGCCCGAATGTGTGGCTTGTGGGTTCTGTGCGGGGGTGGATGTGATAGACGTGGTTTTTTTGGATCATAGAGGGTGGTATTAGATGTGGATATTGAGGGTGGCCTCGGAGGGGTCCTAATTTTAAAAAATTAAATGAAAAAGGTTTTTAAAAGGGAAAGGGTAGTTTTTGTTTTTTGGACATATGTGGGTGTTTGGGGGTTAAAAGCACCAGGGGAGTTGCATGGTTAATTGGTGGAAACAATAGCAAAAAAAACGTATTAAGGTTTAATTATCGAGGGAAGAGATATAATCAGTTACAACACGGTTTTCAAAAAATATTTAGGGGGCAGTTGCGCGAATGTTAGCAAAAATTTAATGTAATTATCTGTTTTAAAATTAAAATTTTGGGGGAAAATTCCGGAATTTACAAAATGGGGGTTTTTGATGGGGAAAGGTTTAAGGGGGGGATTGAGGAGGTTTTGTGGGGAGATCGGCCGCGGGTGGTGTTGCGGATTAAAACCCACGTCGCAAAGCATGGAGTTAAGGGGGGTTGAATGTTCGGTGGTTGCGGGGTTAAAAAGTGGCCCAGGTGTTGACGAAAACTGAGGGTTTGAGTGGGTATATTGATGTTTGGGGTTAAATTTGAAAACGAAAAAGTGGGGGAATAAGTAAAATGCATTACGTCAATTGGAAGGTTTGTGCGGTGAGTTGCGGCTGATCGATTCTTTTTGGAAGGGCCGAAAACGGGTGCGAGCATGGGTAGCTTTTCCGGGGCGCAATTGGAAAAGGCACGGGAATGATGGGTTGCCCAGGACTTTTATCTAAAAAAATTGGAGCGTTTTAAAAGAATTTTTGGTAAGATTATTCAATATATTAAGCGGGATGGGTTTTTTGGGGAAAAGCAGCGGAGGCTGTGGTCGTTTTAGTCCCTAAAGGTGACCCATTAACAGTTAAAGACTATCGTGCTATTTGTTATTGTGTGGTGATTATAAGATTTTTGCAAGAATTTTAGCTAACAGAATAAAAAAGGCCCTGGGTAAGTGTTCAAAAGGGACAATATGGGGTGCGGGAAGATCTTGTATAAACGGGCATGGTTTGATTAAAAGTTTTTTTGAAGAAAGAGTAAAATTAGGAGGGGGGGGGGGGGGTGTTGGCTATAGTTGGGAGGGGGCATATATAGGTAGAAAGGGGAAGCTTATGGAAGATTTGAGATGGCAGGGGTTTGGAGAGGAAATTATATCATGGGCCAAATTAATGTATCAAGATGCACCTTTGGGGTGCGGGAAAATGGAAGGTTAGGGAAAAAATTAGTTGAGAGGGGTTACTCAAGGTTGCCCCCTTACAAATATTTTTTGCGTGTTTCAGGATCCTTTTATAGGGGGAAATTGGGGTCTTATTGGCAGCAAATGGGTTTGGGTGACGAAAGGGGTGGGGGGCGGGCATTGTTGGTTTTGATGACACAACGATTTTGTAAAGGGAAAAGGGGTTTTCCCCTGGGGGGAAAAAGTTAGAAATGTTTTTGAAAAGGTTCTGGCTTAAATTTAATAAGGGGGAAAAACAAAAGTAATGGATCTTGGGGAAGGTTAATGAGGAAATGTGAAGTGTTGAAAGGTGGAAAAAGGTGGACCAATTCTGATAGTGGGAGTTTATGTAAGTGATTAAAGTTAGACAACAAATAAATTCAGTGCGTATTTTGTGGTGTTGGCGCCTCAGTGGTTTTCGAGTGCCCCACTTAACTTTGCATCAAAGATAATTACAACGAATATCCTATTTATAGTAAAATTTGGCATGTAGCAGAATATATCGTTACTTCGTGGAGATACAAAAATTACAAAAGCGCTTTTTGATTCTTTGGGGTTTGGGGAAAGGTTAGGTGAGCGGTTGTCAACTCCCCGGTTTCGTGGAGGGGGGGTCTTATAGTGTTGAAAAAAGGATTATGAGTGGTATTTGAAAGTGTTTAAGGGGGGGGGGGGGGCGAGGGGGGGGGGGGGCTTTTAAGATAGTAGGATATGCAACGGTGGTGGGGGGGGTAGGGATTTATAAGGGGGGGCAATGTTACGGGGGCGTCAAAAACATGGGACCTTTCCCCTATTAAATGGGAAACCTTGAGGGGTGGAAGGTAAGGCCGTGGTAGCAGTGGTAGAAAGGGGTTTATGAGTATGATTGGCGAAAATCTGGGGGCGTTTGAAAAATACGTTTAAAACCTAAAGTAAAGGGAAGTATTTTATGATTTTTTTTCTGGGATCTTCCCTCTGGAAAGGTTTTATTCCTAAGAGAAAGGGAGGATGGGTAGCCGGCTTGTGGGAAAGGGAACTGTTTTCCATATGTTTTTTTGCGAATGTATTTAATATAAGGGTTTGGTTGGGAAAGGGAATAAGGTTTTGTGGGAGGGGGGGGTTTGCAGGTGTTTAGGGTTTTAAGCTTGACAAAGGGGGGTGAATCGATGGTAGAGAATGCGGTTTGGGTTTAATTACGATTTTATTTTTGTCTTGGGTATGGAGGAGCAAGTGTGTGAAAAAATTAATGCTTAACAGCAAATTTTTATAGGGGCAAAATGTAGAAAAAAGGAGGTGTATGGGGGGAGATGGGAGGGGATTTTAAATGAGGGGTTTTAGGAATTTCACTTTACGGGGTTTACGGAGTTTAAAGGGAGGGAAGGGGGTTTAAAGGGTGGTTTCCCAGAATGGGCGGTAGATGTGAGTTTGATGAATGTTATATGGGTTGTCTGGGGTCAAATTTTTAAAATTATTTGTTCCCGGGGTGTCAAGTACATCAGTTTATTTGGAAATTTTGCTTATAACTAGTTGTGTATTGTGTATATTATGCTGTGTTGTATGTGTGTTGATTTGTGTATGTTGTGTTGTGTGTATGTATGTATGTTTATGTTTGTGTAGTGTTGTTTGTATTTTATGTATATGTATATATTATGTATTGTATGTATATGTATGTTTGTATGTAGTTTACTTTTTGTATTACATTAATGGTTTTTTCATAACTTTTCAAAGTATCAATACATTTTTCTTGAGGGATTTATGATTTTGTACAATGTGTAAATGCAAAAGGGTTTTTTGTCCCGTTTAAAATTTTCAAATTTTATTTTTGTAAACCCAATTGATTTGGTGCCAATAGAAGTATGTGTTTAAGAGTTTTACGAACCTTGAAGTTGTAAGAATTGGATGAAGTTATTTTATGGGAGTTGAGTATTTATAATGACGTTGAAGTGATTGTGTTCAAATTTGCAAAATTTTTTATACTTATTTATATGTATGTAATGTATGTAATTTTAAGTTGATTTTAAAGGGGAAAAAGGGGGTTTTCTTTTTTGTTCTTTTTTTTTTTTTTTTTTTCCTCTTTTTGGTAAAAAAAGGTTGTATTGTACACCCAAAAAATATGGTTGGGGTATGTGGTAAAATTTTTTTGTTGATTGATATTTTAATACAGATGAAATACTAGGCTTAGGTTAGGGTAAATTTTTTGATAATTGTGGAATTTCTTTGATTCAAACTGCTCTTTTTTATACTTGTATTTTATTTTTCTAGTGTGAATTAAGAGCAAGGATGTTAATTGAGGAAGGTTAAAAATTTGGTTTTTGTTTTTGCGAAAAAATTAAAATTATCCCCATGAGTAGTTAGGCAATTTTTTAAATTCGGGGATCTGATTTTAAGTAGGGAATAGTGGGATATTTGTTATATTGTAATGTTATTCGTTAATGTTTCAATATTAATGTAACGTTTTTTTAGTTATTTGTTCATTTTTGTCATCTTTAGGGTTTTTCCTTTTTTCTATTGTTATTTTTGGTTTTAAAAAAAAATATAAAAAAAAAAAAAAAAAACAGGAAGTCACAAGCAACAGATTAAATGTGAGAGATAAGTTTAAAATGACGCTCCCCAATAGTCTGTGCAGATCCAGGATTTAAAAAAAACAGTTGCAGCACTAAAGCAGCTAAAGGTCAAGTTAGCCTTTTTTGACATACGAGGGACCAATTAGTCTAACGGATTTTAAACACTGGAATGTTATTATCAATGTTTTGTGCAAAATATAGTAAGTAAACATAATGTTTTCCCTTTCTGAAAACGCGGAGGCCAATGATACGTGGTTATTTCCTCTCAAAGTGGGGAAAGAAGTGTTTGATTCAGTGGAAAAGTACTAGTTCGGGAATAACCCCCTGTTTAGTACCCCAGCAAAAAATTTTTCATTTCTGGAAGAAAGGATGAACCAGTTGAAAGTTGTGGTTTAAAAGCGATAGGTATTGATGTAAATAAACAAGCCACAAGGTTCAGACTTTTTGCCCCAAATTTGGACACTGTCAGATGTAAAAATGGACAGTTTTGGGGGGAGGTTACCCCTGGAAAAATTTAAAACCACCACATTGTAGAACTATCGTTGGCTTTTGGAAAATGAAAGCAAAAT
>NW_026510104.1:12500-14951 GCF_026875155.1 Cherax quadricarinatus | reverse complement strand
TATTTTTGGGCACGACATATATTATATAAATTATAAAAATTATTAAATATATATATAAATATATATATATATATATATATTATATATAATATAATATGTATGTATATAATTGTTGTATATGTCGTGCCGAATATGTAAAAACTGGCCAATTAGCAAGAACTCATTTAAAATAAGTCCTTTCTAAAATTTCTCTTAACGTTTAAAGATATATTTTTTTCATTAATGTTGATATAAAAATTTTTAATTTTGCATCAAAGAATCTTAGAAAACTTCCCAAAACCTTATTATAACAAGAGCAATTTATTTTAGCCTAACCCAATTAAATATATTTTAAATACGTTTACAATTTTTATAATACTAAACAAACACAATCAAATATTTTTTTCGTTGGGTTTCAGAATAAATTTTGGCGAAATTATTACATACAACAAATTTTCCTTTGTCCTATAGGGCAAGATGAGCGTTGCTGTTTAAGCCAAGACGCAAGTTCTGCCTATTCGGCACGACATATATATATTATAAATATAATATATATATATATATATAATATATATTATATATATATAATATATATATATATATAAAATATATAAATATACAGACATATAGGGAGGTACCACCTCTACAACTGCGACTAACCAAAGACGCGAACCCATTTTGATTTGGCCCTCCTCATGGTGAGCGAGAATCACACGATGCTCTAATCCACAGGACCAACAAATCCTTCATGAATCAAGTACCAAGCTGAACTAGGTGTTTTTCCTTGATCTGAGGACATACGATTGCGTGGGTGCCTCTGAACTAATTTCATTTTACTCGTCGTTTGGTGTACTAATCATGTATAAGTAGTATTTAACCACATGTTCGTGGTTATAACAATATATAATACTACTTGTGAGGCTAGTACACCAAACGGAGAGTAGAATGAAATTATTTCAGAAGCACTCACATCACCTGTGGGTTAGAGCATCTTGTGATTTTTTGCTCACAATGAGGCGACTAAAACGACATGGGTTCGAGTCCATGGCTAGTTGCAGTGTTGTTATTAATTAAATAATACTCGTTGATGGTTACAATAATATGTGTGCTTCCCTCTCTGTGGTTCTGGCTCAGTATCTTCCAATTAAGAACACCTACCAGGACTGTCATGAACAGGCAGGTGTATGAATACCTGCAGCTCATTTTGGAAGGGGAAATCAGACTCTGCATTTCCTTTCTCCCTTCAGAATCAACAAAACTGTTGTGTACGTGAAGTCAGTGTGGGAGGATATATAACGGTCACCTATGGGTAGGAGGGGTCTCTGAGGGGAGGTGGGGACCATGGAGGAAGAGGGGTAAAACTGTGTTTCCCCCTTCCCCTTCCACAAACAGGAGCGCATACACCCTGTAAATATGTCCTTAACGCGTGCACAGTATGTGCATAGCATGTGTAGTGCATAGCGGTGTGTTGTGTATAGTGAGGGACTGTGCATAGTGTATAGTGTTGTTTAGTGACATGTGCGAGACAGAGAGTGTGCAACTCCATCAGGTCTGCCTCACTAGATCCTCACCACTCCTCCACGCCCGCTTCATCCGCATGTCTCATCACACCGCCTCCACACCTCTCTCCCTTCCCCGACGACCATGGTGATGGGAGACCCCTCTCCTAAATCCCTCCCTACCACCATCACGAACCACCTGTGGTATGTGCCATGTGCCATTTTCCCTTCAGCCCGGGCTTACCACACAGTTTGAGATATGGCAGATGATGCATCCAGCCAACTAGAAAGCCAAGGGAACAGTGCACCCAACAATGAAAGAAGAGGCAAATGTCAGGTGTGTAGAGAATATCGGGCATGCAACATGGACGGCCTTATTCGTGCACACAATGGGTGTGCACGAATAAGGCCGAGAGCACCCCAAGGGCTCCACAGGCAGATAACAGTTCCAATGGTAACCTCCTCAGTTCCGAAGATCTTCTGGTGGCATTCAAATCCATTGCTAGCAGTACCCTATCCCACATTCCTAAAACGGCTCCTCCATATGCGGCAAGGAAATTCACAGGCCTTCTTAAGCAAGTGAATGGAGGTTCCACCAACTTAGATGCCCGAGGCACCATTAATATGGCGCAACCTACTCCTATTCGGCAATGTTTGTCTTGCAGTTCCTGAAAGAGGAGGCAAACTGCTAACCACATCAGTCAACAAGGCAGTGCACAACAACCCAAGAACAGATAATTGCATCTCTCTGCCCCTTCATCGAAGGAATCACAGAGGTAGACCCATGAAAAATTTCACGGAAAACAAGAAAATTTGCGCACAGTTTAGCAAAATAATCGAAGAAGGTAACACAGTGGGAGCAATCAGAATAATTACAAGTGACGCCACTGTTGATCCAAAAGATGAGACCACAGCCCAAGCACTAAGAAACAATCACCCAACAGGGGACACTATAGTCTCAACAACAGCCCTG
>NW_026510104.1:5000-7500 GCF_026875155.1 Cherax quadricarinatus | reverse complement strand
GATAAATAGATTTATTAGTTAAAAATAGGAAGAGGGGAGGTAGTAGAGGGTGATTTGGAGGTATTTGGAAGATGGCAAGAGTATATTGAGGAACTGTTAGATGATGAAGAAGAAAAGGAGGAAGTGATTTCATGAAGTGGCCAAGGAGATATAACATCATTTAGGAGTGAGGAAGAGCCAGATGTGAGTGTGTTAGAGGGGCGTGAGGCAGTCATAAAAGTAAAGAGGAAAGTTAAAAGCAGATGGAGGTACAGATTTAATGTGATTTGTAGTTTTGTTCAATAAATGTACGAAAGAGAGGAAGGTAGAGAGCCTACATAGTTTTTTTGTATGAAGCGAAGGAGGAAAAAGAAAAAGAGAGAAAAAACTTCTCCGCAAGCGAAGTGTATGAAGGGTTTATTGAAAGGATATAAAATGTCAGAAAGAAAGCAGGATAGCAGATGAATATAGAGGCTTTAGAAAGGATATGGGATGTGTGTATATAGCGTTTACATAGAAACACAGAAATGAACATTATTTAAATAAAGGAAAGAAAGTTCTCGTTACTTTCATGGAATTAAAAAAAGACAAATGAAAGGCTGGATTGGGGAGCCATGTTGCAGATGTTGCTGGTGCATGGAATAAATGGTAGGTTAATAAATGCTTTTATGAGTGTTAATGAGGATAGTGAACTCAGCTACTGTATGTGCGAAAAAAAGCGATTCTTTTCCAGTAGGAGTAGGCCTTGTACAGGGATGCGTTATGTCACAAGGCATGTTTAATATTTCTAAAGATAGATTTGTAAAAGAAGGAAATACTGGGATGTTGGGGAGAGGTGTGGGAATAAAATATGTGGAATCTGATTATAAACTGGGGTTCTTGCAGTTGCTTTTTCTGATGGCACGGTGCTTCTGCGAGAGTCTAAAACAGAGTGCAAAGGTTAGTGTACGAATTTAAGAGGTTGTATAAATGATGGAAGATAAAAGTGACCATAGGAAAAGTAAGGCTGAGGATAACAAAAGAGTTAGGTAATGATGGATTGGATATCATATTGGAGGGAGGGTGGGTGGAGGAAGTGTTCAGATTTTTGGAAGTGGAATTGTTGGCGGATGGGTAAATGAAAGACGAGGTAAACCATAGAAATGATTACGGGAGAAAGGTGGATGGTGCGTTGAGCCATCTGTGGAGACAAAGAACGTTATTCATCGGGGGCAAAGAGCGGAATATACGAGAGTATAGTTGGAAATAAATGGTATAAAATACCGACACAATGGCAATATAAACACAAATGCAGTATAATGTGATCCTTTATTGACTACGTTTCGCCCACACAGTGGGCTTTTTCAAGTCACAAACAGAACTACCTGGGGTGGAAGGAACGCGAGTATTTATAGTCCGGCTGAGGTCAGGTGAAGAATGCTGCATCTGATGATGTACCGAGTGGGGTTATAGAGTCTAAAAACTTGGGTAGCTTGGAAAGGAGATTGGATAAGTTTGTGAGCAGACCTTCTACAGTGTTCTTATGTGGGATAGCGATGAAGAAGTTTCTTGGCAAGTGGTTCAGCTATGTTATAGAAGCCACTATTCTGGTTGAAGTTGTCGATATAGAAATGAGTGATGATTCCAGGATTCTTCGGTATTAAGTTGTTGTCTTCTGTGGCGTAAGTCATGAGTTTCTGTAGTTTATCAAGTGGTTGTGTGAATTACGGTGTTGTACGCAGGCATTCCCTTGTGTCGTCAGACCTGCTTGCGTATTGGTGTTCTGAAATACGTGTTTGGAGGTCCCTTGATGTTTCGTCCCACGTATAACTTGTTGCAGTCATTACAAGGGATTATGTATACCCCTGCAGGGGATGGAGGCTTGTCCTCCCTACTACTGTGATGTCCTTGATGGTCGTGGTTGTGGAGGTAGATACTTGGAATGATGTTTTGGCAAAAATGTTGGAAACATGTTTGGCAATGGAGTTGGTGGGAAGGACTATGTATCTCTTTTTCGGCAGTGTCTTCTCTGGGTGTGTTTTGAAGATTTTTAATGCTCGCCGTCTGCAGTCTCTGATGAAGTGACGAGGATAGTGGAGTTTAGAAAATATTTGTTCAATTATAGTGCATTCTTCCTCAAGGAACCGTTGCTGCAGATTCTGAGTGCACGCAGGAAGAAGCCTATAATTACACCTTTTTTGGTTTTTTGGTGTCTTTGGTGAGAGTAGAAGGGAGAAGATCGTTTTGGTTGGTGGGTTTTCGATAGACTTTAAAACGAAGTTCGTGGTCAGCTTTGCAGAGCAGGACATCAAGGAAAGGAAGAGTGTTGTCGACTTCTTCTTCAAGTGTGAACTGGATTGAAGGCTCGGGCCTGGTTGAGCTTGTCTTGGAGAGCTTGAAAAGTTGAAGCGGGTTTTAGGAGTTATGAGGAGAATGTCGTCAACATAACGGAGCCAGGTGACAGACGAAGGAATAATGGTGGAGAAACGTTCGGCTTCTAGATGTTTCATGTATAGGTTCGCCAGGATTGCACTGAGTGGCG
>NW_026510103.1:0-13915 GCF_026875155.1 Cherax quadricarinatus | reverse complement strand
GCACCTGGCACACAGGTGTGTAGTGTTGCACCTGGCACACAGGTGTGTAGTGTTGCACCTGGCACACAGGTGTGTAGTGTTGCACCTGGCACACAGGTGTGCAGTGTTGCACCTGGCACACAGGTGTGTAGTGTTGCACCTGGCACACAGGTGTGTAGTGTTGCACCTGGCACACAGGTGTGCAGTGTTGCACCTGGCACACAGGTGTGTAGTGTTGCACCTGGCACACAGGTGTGTAGTGTTGCACCTGGCACACAGGTGTGTAGTGTTGCACCTGGCACACAGGTGTGTAGTGTTGCACCTGGCACACAGGTGTGTAGTGTTGCACCTGGCACACAGGTGTGCAGTGTTGCACCTGGCACACTGATACACTACACCAGCAACTTTCGATGAACGTTGATCTCCAGAGGATGGCTACACACACACACTCACATACTCGGTGATTCTAGAACAGATGTATAGCCAGATAGATAAGACAAAATAACATTATCCAATATTGGTCAAAGTACCAGTAAGTTAAATGAAACAATTGTGCAACATTTGGGTATCTTTTTTCTGGAAACACTTCGCCAGCCAGTGGCTTCTTCAGTCCAATACAGAGAAGAACGGTGTAAGATGAGGAGTTTGAGGTAATCAGTCCCTCAGCCTGGAGTCGGTGTGTTCAGTGAATCAATCTTGATAAAAATGCAGCAAATACTGGGTGAACTGACTAACATACCTAGTGAAGTTGAACATCACACATATCAGACAAGCTACCAACCAAAAATGTTGACATTTGCAATGCCAAACTGCGCACTCAACAATCGTAATGTTTAACAACTCGTTTAAAGATGACAGTCCTAAATGACTGGAAACTGGCAAAATGTTGCTGAGACTTTAGACAAGGTGGCAAGGAAGGTGTAATAAATGATCTCTATAGCTTTGTATCACTGTCAGCAAAGTTAAACGAAATCATTTTATAGCTATGAAAAGCAAATAAGAAACAATACCGTGACTGGAACAATCCACAAATAACCCAATGTGCGGATTATTTGTTTATTTATAGACATGGTCATAATATTACTCTAAGTGACAATCAACGTAGACTTCTTAACAGTAGATTCTGAGAGCTGTGTCAAGAGATGGAATGTCTTTGATCCTACAACCTTCAGAAATGACAAATAATTCTGGAAAAAGATAGCACCACAGAAAATCGCATATACGTCGATAACATAAAAATGGGGAATGAGGCAGCATATGTGGCTGGCTGTGTAAGTTCTATTATTCAGAGAAACTTTGAGAGCTTGGCTCTGTGGGGCGAAACGAACAAAATAAACTTTATCTGTAACACTAAAAACACGAATGTGAAAAAAAATTGAAGGTTTTGAAATATAATACAAGTGGGTTAGGATATTTTTCAACTTAGAGGGAAAAAAAAACACAGGAGGAGACTGTCCTTTTATAATCGGCAGAACATTGAGTACTGAATGAAGTTAAGCAAAACATTCCGTTGTTTTAGCAGGCTGGCAGTATAGTCCTTGTGGCTTAGCGCTTCTTTTTGATTATAATAATAATAATTTTAGCAGGCTGGCAGTATAGTCCTTGTGGCTTAGCGCTTCTTTTTGATTATAATAATAATAATTTTAGCAGGCTGGCAGTATAGTCCTTGTGGCTTAGCGCTTCTTTTTGATTATAATAATAATAATTTTAGCAGGCTGGCAGTATAGTCCTTGTGGCTTAGCGCTTCTTTTTGATTATAATAATAATAATAATTTTAGCAGGCTGGCAGTAGTTGATGTGAAGAAAGTGTTGAGAGAGTGTCACTAGACGCTGCAACCAGACAAGTCCCTCCAGATATTTAATTCCTCACATAAAGTTTGCTGCACATTTCTCAGGTTAGGTTGTCGTCTATCCATAAAAATAACCATTGATAATATACCAGAACGGAAATAATATAACATAAAATGCGATAATATATGTTACTAAGTGAACAGACAACGCGCACTCAGTCCACGCTGTCTGTGCAAATCAGTCATAATTTAACTGTGTAAGGCCCCTTCAGCAGTCTCCCATATGACTGTCTTTATAACAGTGGAAATGTTAAGAGGTCGGGCTGAATGAGAATATGGATGGACCCGAACACCAGGTTATCTTAGTCTTACAGTTCAGATTCATGAAGGTGAGCCAACCCAGTAACCTCTCCTGTTGATGTGCTAATAAGGACCGTAAAAAGACATGAAACACACGCGATCGAAATCGTGTATACGACAACAGTTCGATGACCTAGTAACACTGGAAATCTTCTCTAAATGTCAGCGGTTTGTATCGATCCTACACAAGGTAAATCAATTGTAATTCCAGTGGAAGCTTCCGGGCTTTTCTGCGGTATAACTAGAAATTAAGACATTGCACAGAACGAGCGAGACTCCAGCCACACCCGTTCTGTCATCTTTTTTTTTTTTTGCAATCGTGCTTTTTCAATTTCGTGAGTCATAAATCAGAACATTATTGGAAAAATGTGTGGGGAGGCGGCTATTAGTTATATGATTACCAGCCCGGTAGGTAAGTCAACCCTGGCTGGCCTGTGTGGGGAGGCGGCTATTAGTTATATGATTACCAGCCCGGTAGGTAAGTCAACCCTGGCTGGCCTGTGTGGGGAGGCGGCTATTAGTTATATGATTACCAGCTCGGTAGGTAAGTCAACCCTGGCTGGCCTGTGTGGGGAGGCGGCTATTAGTTATATGATTACCAGCTCGGTAGGTAAGTCAACCCTGGCTGGCCTGTGTGGGGAGGCGGCTATTAGTTATATGATTACCAGCCCGGTAGGTAAGTCAACCCTGGCTGGCCTGTGTGGGGAGGCGGCTATTAGTTATATGATTACCAGCCCGGTAGGTAAGTCAACCCTGGCTGGCCTGTGTGGGGAGGCGGCTATTAGTTATATGATTACCAGCTCGGTAGGTAAGTCAACCCTGGCTGGCCTGTGTGGGGAGGCGGCTATTAGTTATATGATTACCAGCTCGGTAGGTAAGTCAACCCTGGCTGGCCTGTGTGGGGAGGCGGCTATTAGTTATATGATTACCAGCCCGGTAGGTAAGTCAACCCTGGCTGGCCTGTGTGGGGAGGCGGCTATTAGTTATATGATTACCAGCCCGGTAGGTAAGTCAACCCTGGCTGGCCTGTGTGGGGAGGCGGCTATTAGTTATATGATTACCAGCTCGGTAGGTAAGTCAACCCTGGCTGGCCTGTGTGGGGAGGCGGCTATTAGTTATATGATTACCAGCTCGGTAGGTAAGTCAACCCTGGCTGGCCTGTGTGGGGAGGCGGCTATTAGTTATATGATTACCAGCCCGGTAGGTAAGTCAACCCTGGCTGGCCTGTGTGGGGAGGCGGCTATTAGTTATATGATTACCAGCCCGGTAGGTAAGTCAACCCTGGCTGGCCTGTGTGGGAGGCGGCTATTAGTTATATGATTACCAGCTCGGTAGGTAAGTCAACCCTGGCTGGCCTGTGTGGGGAGGCGGCTATTAGTTATATGATTACCAGCCCGGTAGGTAAGTCAACCCTGGCTGGCCTGTGTGGGGAGGCGGCTATTAGTTATATGATTACCAGCCCGGTAGGTAAGTCAACCCTGGCTGGCCTGTGTGGGGAGGCGGCTATTAGTTATATGATTACCAGCCCGGTAGGTAAGTCAACCCTGGCTGGCCTGTGTGGGGAGGCGGCTATTAGTTATATGATTACCAGCCCGGTAGGTAAGTCAACCCTGGCTGGCCTGTGTGGGGAGGCGGCTATTAGTTATATGATTACCAGCCCGGTAGGTAAGTCAACCCTGGCTGGCCTGTGTGAGCGCTTTTCAGGTGTATCGGTAGGCCTGGGCTATTAGTTATTAACTGTAGTCCCTGCTGCGTCCTGAATGTAGGTTAAGTCAACCCTGGCTGGCCTGTGTGGGGAGGCGGCTATTAGTTATATGATTACCAGCCCGGTAGGTAAGTCAACCCTGGCTGGCCCCTGCTGAGTCTCCTGCATATTCTGGAGGTTATGACCTGTTTCAGTGCTCTCTGGCTATCTGGTAGTGCAGCCGCTGGCCAGGCCTGCTGGGTTCATGGTCGGCTTGGTCAAGTGTTACTGATTACTCACATTCGAGTAAGGTTGTTTGTTCTTCCTCTGCTCTGGCTGGCCTGCTGGTCTGCGTCTAGTCTGCTATTTCTCTCTTTTTCTGCTGCTCTTCATAGTCTAATACTTTTTTGTTTTTCTTCTCACGATCCGCAGCTGAATTGTTATTATTTGACTGTGGGGTCGCAAGGCAAATTAACCTGCTGGCTTTTCTGCTAGTAATGTATTACCTTGCGGACATATATCAGGCCTGTAGGAATTTATTTGTGTATTTAAGACTGTGTGTTTCTGTAGTCTCTCTGCGATACCTGGGCTTATGGGCCTTGTTTCTGTAGTCTCTCTGCGATACCTGGGCTATGGCCTTGTTTCTGTAGTCTCTCTGCGATACCTGGCTTATGGGCCTTGTTTCTGTAGTCTCTCTGCGATACCTGGCTTATGGGCCTTGTTTCTGTAGTCTCTGCGATACCTGGGCTTATGGGCCTTGTTTCTGTAGTCTCTCTGCGATACCTGGGCTTATGGGCCTTGTTTCTGTAGTCTCTCTGCGATACCTGGGCTTATGGGCCTTGTTTCTGTAGTCTCTCTGCGATACCTGGGCTTATGGGCCTTGTTTCTGTAGTCTCTCTGCGATACCTGGGCTTATGGGCCTTCTTTTTAATCTACGTCAATTTTATTTTTGTGATACAGATTGAAAAATTATTCATAAGGCAGGAGTCATTTTTCTGTTTACCTCTGTAAGATGATTGAAGGAAAAAAATGATGGGAATCGAGATAGCGGGTAGATAAGAAGGAAGGAAGAGAGGAACAATGGCCATAAGGAGGGAGGATGAGGGGAGGGAAGAGAGAAGGTAGAAGGCAAAAGGTAGGAAGAACGAAGATGGGAAGATGGAAGATAATAGAGAAAGAGGAAGGGAAACCTAAGGGTCAACCAAGAGGTTTGTGTTGTTCCTTGCGACCCTCAAAATCAATCAGAAAAGATGGCGGCGGAAGTGTGGCTATGTTGGTGTCTGCCCATCAGACGCCAATCTTCCCTTACAGGTCGACATACACAAAAATGATCTCTTTCTTGTTTCTTCTTCGATTACCATGATGGAAACTTCTGTGAATTAGTCTAAGTAAGGAATGAACACCGTTTCCGCATGTTTCTGGAGTAGTGAGGTTCAGTAATTGTTCCTCTGTAGTCAGCTTTGAACAAATACGAATAAGTGTAAAAAAATGAGAAACTGGTTTTTTTATTATTCCTCCTTTGGATCTGAACCCAAGTGGAGTTTCACTACTATCATCCTTCCACAGCAAAACAGAAAAAAAGGGTGGATAATAAACAATGGTAACTTTCATGGTAAAATGTTTTAATGTCTGGTAAATCACTTCTAGATAAGTGTCGTATTACATGTTTTCTTTATTCTTGTTAATTTATTGCTTTCTTTTATTATAAAAACGTTCTTAATCTGCCAAGAAATTCCAAAAAAGAACTTGAGATGCCAAGTTCTAGTCAAGAATAAGGAAAACAGAGTTCAAAAATATATGCTTCATTTGTTGATGATCTCCAGACTAAAGTACGGACCAGTGTCACTGACATGTATGGTGGACCAGTGTCACTGACATGTATGGCAGACCAGTGTCACTGACATGTATGGTGGACCAGTGTCACTGACATGTATGGCGGACCAGTGTCACTGACATGTATGGCAGACCAGTGTCACTGACATGTATGGCAGACCAGTGTCACTGACATGTATGGCAGACCAGTGTCACTGACATGTATGGCGGACCAGTGTCACTGACATGTATGGTGGACCAGTGTCACTGACATGTATGGCGGACCAGTGTCACTGACATGTATGGCGGACCAGTGTCACTGACATGTATGGCAGACCAGTGTCACTGACATGTATGGCGGACCAGTGTCACTGACATGTATGGCGGACCAGTGTCACTGACATGTATGGCGGACCAGTGTCACTGACATGTATGGCGGACCAGTGTCACTGACATGTATGGCGGACCAGTGTCACTGACATGTAGGGCGGACCAGTGTCACTGACATGTATGGCGGACCAGTGTCACTGACATGTATGGCGGACCAGTGTCACTGACATGTAGGCGGACCATGTCACTGACATGTATGGCGGACCTGTCACTGCCCATGTATGGCGACCAGTGTCACTGACATGTATGGCGGACCAGTGTCACTGACATGTATGGCGGACCAGTGTCACTGACATGTATGGCGGACCAGTGTCACTGACATGTATGGCGGACCAGTGTCACTGACATGTATGGCGGACCAGTGTCACTGACATGTATGGCGGACCAGTGTCACTGACATGTATGGCGGACCAGTGTCACTGACATGTATGGCGGACCAGTGTCACTGACATGTATGGCGGACCAGTGTCACTGACATGTATGGGGACCAGTGTCACTGACATGTATGGAGACCATGTCACTGCCCGTATGGCGGACAGTGTCACTGACATGTAGGGCGGACCGTGTCACTGCATGTATGGGCCCAGTGTCACTGACATGTATGGCGGACCAGTGTCACTGACATGTATGGCGGACCAGTGTCACTGACATGTTATGGCGGACCATGTCACTGACATGTATGGCGGACCAGTCACTGACATGATGGCGGACCAGTGTCACTGACATGTATGGCGGACCAGTGTCACTGACATGTATGGCGGAAACCATGTCACGACATGTATGGCGGACCAGTGCACTGACATGTATGGCGGACCAGTGTAAACTGACATGTATGGCGGACCAGTGTCACTGACATGTATGGCGGACCAGTGTCACTGACATGTATGGGGACCAGTGTCACTGAAATGTATGGCGGACCAGTTCACTGACATGTATGGCGGACCAGTGTCACTGACATGTATGGTGGACCAGTGTCACTGACATGTAGGCGGACCAGTGTCACTGACATGTATGGCAGACCATGTCACTGACATTTTATGGGCGGACCAGTGCCCACTGACATTTTAGGCGGACCAGGTCACTGACATTAGGGCCCCAGTGTCACTGACTGTATGGCAGACCAGTGTCACTGACATGTATGGCGACCATTGTCACTGACATGTATGGGGACCAGTGTCACTGACATGTAAGGCGACCAGTGCACTGACATGTATGGCGGACCAGGTCACTGACATGTATGGGGACCAGTGTCACTGACATGTATGGCGGACCAGTGTCACTGACATGAAAGGTGGACCAGTGTCACTGACATGTTGGCGGACCAGTGTCACTGACATGAAAATGGCACCAGTGTCACTGAAAATGTATGGCGGACCAGTGTCACTGACATGTATGGCGGACCAGTGCCCACTGACATGTATGGGGACCATGTCACTGACATTTTAGGGCAGAACCAGTGTCACTGACATGTATGGGGACCAGTGTCACTGACATGTATGGGGACCAGTGTCACTGACATGTATGGCAGACCAGTGTCACTGACATGTATGGCGGACCAGTGTCACTGACATGTATGGTGACCAGTGTCACTGACATGAAATGGCGGACCAGTGTAAACTGACATGTATGGCGACCAGTGTCACTGACATGTATGGGGACCAGTGTCACTGACATGTATGGGGACCAGTTGTCACTGACATGTATGGGGACCAGTGTCACTGACATGTATGGCAGACCAGTGTCACTGACATTATGGCGGACCAGTGTCACTGACATGTATGGGACCAGTGCACTGACATGTATGGGGGCCCAGTGTCACTGAAAAGTATGGCGGACCAGTGTCACTGACATGTATGGCGGACCAGTGTCACTGACATGTATGGCGGACCAGTGTCACTGACATGTATGGCGGACCAGTGTCACTGACATGTATGGCGGACCAGTGTCACTGACATGTATGGCAGACCAGTGTCACTGACATGTATGGCGGACCAGTGTCACTGACATGTATGGCGACCAGTGTCACTGACATTAGGAGACCAGTGTCACTGACTTATGGCGGACCAGTGTCACTGACATGTAATGGCGGACCAGTGTCACTGCCCATGTATGGCAGACCAGTGTCACTGACATGTATGGCGACCAGTGCACTGACATGTATGGCGGACCAGTGTCACTGACATGTATGGCGGACCAGTGTCACTGACATGTAATGGCGGACCATGTCACTGACATGTATGGCGGCCCCAGTGTCACTGACATGTATGGCGGACCAGTGTCATGACATGTAGGCGACCAGTGTCCTGACATGTATGGCGGACCAGTGTCACTGACATGTAGGGGGACCAGTGCACTGACATGATGCGGACCAGTGTCACGACATGTATGGCGGACCAGTGTCACTGACATGTATGGCGGACCAGTGTCACTGACATGTATGGCAGACCAGTGTCACTGACATGTATGGCGGACCAGTGTCACTGACATGTATGGCGACCAGTGTCACTGACATGTATGGCGGACCAGTGTCACTGACATTATGGCACCAGTGTCACAAACATGTATGGCGGACCAGTGTCACTGACATGTATGGCGGACCAGTGTCCACTGGACATGTATGGCGGACCAGTGTCACTGACATGTATGGCGACCAGTGTCACTGACATGTATGGCGGACCAGTGTCACTGACATGTATGGCAGACCAGTGTCACTGACATGTATGGCGGACCAGTGTCACTGACATGTATGGCGACCAGTGTCACTGACATGTATGGCGGACCATTTGTCACTGAAAAGTATGGCGGACCAGTGTCACTGACATGTATGGCGGACCAGTGTCACTGACATGTATGGCGGACCAGTGTCACTGACATGTATGGCGGACCAGTGTCACTGACATGTATGGCAGACCAGTGTCACTGACATGTAGGGCCGACCATGTCACTGCATGTATGGCGGACCAGTGTCACTGACATGTATGGCGGACCATGTCACTGACATGTAGGGGACCAGTGTCACTGACATGTAGGCGGACCAGTGTCACTGCCCTGTATGGCAGACCAGTGTCACTGACTGTATGGAACCAGTCACTGACATGTATGGCGACCAGTGTCACTGACATGAAAGGGGGACCAGTGTCACTGACATGAAAGGCAGACCATGTCACTGACATGTATGGCGGACCAGTGTCACTGACATGTAGGCGGACCAGGTCACTGACATGTATGGCGGACCAGTGTCACTGACATGTATGGCGGACCAGTGTCACTGACATGTATGGCGGACCAGTGTCACTGACATGTATGGCGGACCAGTGTCACTGACATGTATGGCGGACCAGTGTCACTGACATGTATGGCGGACCAGTGTCACTGACATGTATGGCAGCCCCAGTGCCCACTGACATGTATGGCGGACCAGTGTCACTGACATGTATGGCGACCATGTCACTGACATGAAAAAAATGGGGGAAACCAGTGTCACTGACATGAAAGGCGGACCAGTGTCACTGACATTTTATGGCGGACCAGTGTCAACGACATGTATGGCGGACCAGTGTCACTGACATGTATGGCGACCAGTGTCACTGACAGTATGGCGCCCAGGTCACGACATGAGGCGGACCAGTGTCACTGACATGTATGGCGGACCATGTCACTGACATGTTATGGCGGACCAGTGTCACTGACATGTATGGCGGACCAGTGTCACTGACATGTATGGCGGACCAGTGTCACTGACATGTATGGCGGACCAGTGTCACTGACATGTATGGGGGACCGTGTCACTGACATTGCACCATGTCACTGACATGATGGGACCAGTGTCACTGACATGTATGGCGGACCAGTGTCACTGACATGATGGCGGACCAGTGTCACTGAAAAGTATGGCGACCAGTGTCACTGACATGTATTGGCGGACCAGTGTCACTGAAAATGTATGGCGGCCAGTGTCACTGACAGTATGGCGGACCAGTGTCACTGACATGTATGGCGGACCAGTGTCCTGACATGTATGGCGACCAGTGTCACTGACATGTATGGCGGACCAGTGTCACTGACAGTATGGCGGACCAGTGTCACTGACATGTATGGCGGACCAGTGTCACTGACATGTATGGCGGACCAGTGTCACTGACATGTATGGCGGACCAGTGTCACTGACATGTATGGCGGACCAGTGTCACTGACATGTATGGCGGACCAGTTCACTGACATATGGCGGACCAGTGTCACTGAATGTATGGCGGACCAGTGTCACTGACATGTATGGCGGACCAGTGTCACTGAAAATGTATGGGACCAGGTCACTGACATGTATGGCAGGACCAGTGTCACTGACAGTATGGCGACCAGTGTCACTGACATGTATGGCGGACCAGTGTCACTGACATGTATGGCGGACCATTTGTCACTGACATGTATGGCGGACCAGTGTCACTGACATGTATGGCGGACCAGTGTCACTGACATGTATGGCGGACCAGTGTCACTGACATGTATGGGGGACCAGTGTCACTGACATGTATGGGGGAAACCAGTGTCACTGACATGTATGGGGGAAACCATTTGTCACTGACATGTATGGCGGACCAGTTCACGACATGTATGGCGGACCAGTGTCACTGACATGTATGGGGGACCAGTGTCACGACATGTATGGGGGACCAGTGTCACTGACATGTATGGCGGACCAGTGTCACGACATGTATGGCGACCAGTGCCCACTGAAAATGTATGGCGGACCAGTGTCACTGACATGTATGGCGGACCAGTGTCACTGACATGTATGGCGGACCAGGTCACTGACATGTATGGCGACCAGTGTCACTGACAATGTATGGGCGGACCAGTGGTCATGACATGTATGGCGGCCCAAAGTGTCACTGACATGTATGGCGGACCAGTGTCACTGACATGTATGGCGGCCCAGTGTCACTGACATGTATGGCGGACCAGGTCACGACATGTATGGCGGACCGTGTCACGGGACATGTATGGCGGACCAGTGTCCACTGACATGTATGGCGGACCATGTCACTGACAGTATGGCGGACCAGTGTCACAGAAAATGTATGGCGGACCAGTGTCACTGACATGTATGGCGGACCGTGTCCACTGAAAATGTATGGCAAACCAGTGTCACTGCATGTATGGCGGACCAGTGTCACTGACATGTATGGCGGACCAGGCCCACTGACATGTTATGGCGGACCAGTGTCCTGACATGTATGGCGGACCAGTGTCACTGACAGTATGGCGGACCATGTCACTGACATGTATGGCGGACCAGTGTCACTGACATGTATGGCAGACCAGTGTCACTGACATGTATGGGGGCCCCAGTGTCACTGACTGTATGGCGACCAAGTGTCACTGACATGTAATGGCATGAACCAGTGTCACTGACATGTATGGCAAAACCAGGTCACTGCTTATGGTACCGGGTTCACTGACATGTATGGCGACCAGTGTCACCTGACATGTATGGCGACCATGTCACTGACATGTATGGCGGACCAGTGTCACTGACATGTATGGCGACCAGTGTCACGGGACATGTATGGCGACCAGTGTCACTGACATGTATGGCGACCAGTGTCACTGACATGTATGGCAACCAGTGTCATAAACATGTATGGCAGACCCATTTGTCATGACAGATGGCGACCAGTGCCACTGACATGTAGGGCAGACCAGTGTCACTGACATGTATGGCAGACCAGTGTCACTGACATGTATGGCGACCAGTGTCACTGAAAATGTATGGCAGCCCAGTGCACTGACATGTATGGCAGACCAGTGTCACTGACATGAAATGGCAGACCAGTGTCAACGGGACATGTATGGCGGACCAGTGTCACTGACATGTATGGCAGACCAGTGTCACTCCCAGTATGGCGGACCAGTGTCACTGACATGTAGGCGACCAGTGTCATGACATGTATGGCGGACCAGTGTCACTGACATGTATGGCGGACCAGTGTCACTGACATGTATGGCGGACCATGTCACTGACAGTATGGCGGACCAGTGTCACTGACATGTAGGGGCGGACCAGTGTCACTGACATGTATGGCGACCAGGGGTCACTGACATGTATGGCGGCCCCAGTGTCACTGACATTTTATGGCAGACCAGTGTCACTGACTTTGTATGGCAGACCAGTGTCCGACATGTATGGCAGACCAGTGTCACTGACATGTATGGCGGACCAGTGTCACTGACATGAAATGGCGGGACCAGTGTCACTGACATATGGCGGACCAGTGTCACTGAAAAGTATGGCGACCAGTGTCACCTGACATGTATGGCGGACCAGTGTCACTGACATGAATGCAGAACCAGTGCCCACTGACATGTATGGCGACCATGTCACTGACATGTATGGCGGACCAGTGTCACTGACATGTATGGGGGACCAGTGTCACTGACATGTAGTGGCGGACCAGTGTCACTGACATGTATGGGACCAGTGTCACTGACATGTAGCAGACCAGTGTCACTGACATGTATGGCGGACCAGTGTCACTGACATGTATGGCAAGACCAGTGTCACTGCCCATGTATGGCGGACCAGTGTCACTGACATGTATGGCCAACCATGTGACTTTCACTGACATGTATGGCGGACCAGTGTCACTGACATGTATGGCAGACCAGTGTCACTGACATGTATGGCAGACCAGTGTCACTGACATGTATGGCAGACCAGTGTCACGATTTGACATGTAATTGGGGTGACCAGGGGTCACTGACATGAAATGGCAGACCAAGTGTCACTGACATTATGGCAGACCAGTGTCACTGAAAATGTAGGGCCCAGACCAGTGTCACGGGACATATATGCATGCAAAATCATGGAAAAGATTGTCAGGAGAAGAGTGGTGGAACACCTAGAAAGGAATGATCTCATCACCAGCAGACAACATGGTTTCAGAGACGGGAAATCCTGTGTCACAAACCTACTGGAGTTTTAGCATGGTGACAGCAGTAAGACAGGAGAGAGAGGGGTGGGTGGATTGCATTTTTTTGGACTGCAAGAAGGCGTTTGACACAGTTCCACACAAAAGATTGGTGCAAAAACTGGAGGACCAAGCAGGGATAACAGGGAAGGCACTACAATGGATCAGGGAATACTTGTCAGGAAGACAGCAGCGAGTCATGGTACGTGGCGAGGTGTCAGAGTGGGCACCTGTGACCAGCGGGGTCCCACAGGGGTCAGTCCTAGGACCAGTGCTGTTTCTGGTATTTGTGAACGACATAACGGAAGGAATAAACTTGATTATAATAATAATAATCTGAGCCCGGCCCCTCAAGGAAGGTTCCTTGATGTTGGTGAGGGGCTCTTGATTTAGGGAATTGGATCTGTGCTCCAGTTCCCCGAATTAAGCCTGAATGCCTTCCACACCCCCCCCCAGGTGCTGTATAATCCTCCGGGTTTAGCGCTTCCCCCTTGATTATAATAATAATAATAATCTGAGCCCGGCCCCTCAAGGAAGGTTCCTTGATGTTGGTGAGGGGCTCTTGATTTAGGTAATATATGAAGAGAACCTGGGGTAACTCCAGGTAAACTCCAGGTAATATGTGTAGAGAACCTAGGGTAACTCCCGGTAAACTCCAGGTAATATGTGTAGAGAACCTAGGGTAACTCCAGGTAAACTCCAGGTAATATGTGTAGAGAACCTAGGGTAACTCCAGGTAAACTCCAGGTAATATGTGTAGAGAACCTAGGGTAACTCCAGGTAAACTCCAGGTAATATGTGTAGAGAACCTAGGAATCCAGGAAAACCCAGGTAAAAAGAGAAAACCGGGGTAACCCCGGAAAACTCCGGGTAAAATGGTAAGAACCTGGGGTAACTCCGGGTAAACCCAGGTAATATTTAAAAAGGGGAAC
>NW_026510102.1:10000-11811 GCF_026875155.1 Cherax quadricarinatus | reverse complement strand
AAAAGCTCCAAAGGCGGGTCATCATCTAAGACCCGCGTCAGGAAACATTTGTCCTGTTTCCTGACGAACCTTACCTGACCTAACTATAAAATTGTTAAAATCTGCAGATCGTATTTCGCCCCTGAAGGAATCGGATATACTTTTGGTCGCATCCCCATCGCTGGCTGTGACTGCTCCACCAGGACCTACTCCTATGATGACGTGGAAGGAGACGCTGATCTTGTACACTGGAATCTTACTTTTGAGGATTATGATTATAAAGTAATAACATGAAACAAATATATTTTGAAAAGGCGCAGTAAAATTCATCTGTGACTATATATTAACAGAAATTAAGAAAGCCAAATTTTGGTTATATTACAAACAATGTTTCAATATATATTACAAATATTGTTAGACAACCTGCATACATATCACTAAAATAAACGCATAACATTAAATATCAGAACACAGGGAAAAATGTTCATAATTTTACCTTCTTTAAAACAATTACTTGACTTTACACTCATTATAATCATTGAAAAGAAATGACTTAAATTTTTTTAATTCTAATCACAGATTCCTTTGATCCTGCGAGCTCGAGAAATGACGACATACCCACTGAAGATGTTTGGTTCGCCCTGGTCCTCCCCAGCCTGGATGAAGACTAACGGCATGTTCAACGGGTCAGGAATACTGATACCCGAGTATTGGCAACCCTGGGCCAATTATATCGTTAAGTAAGTAGTCATTCATATATTTTAGTAGTTGCCTTCCTCTTTCATCTTATTTAAAAACTCATCGGAATCCACGAATGTTCTCCAAGGGGCGAGTCTTTAAGTGAAGACAGGCTGCAGACGTTTGCGAATAATATCGTCTGCATTCGTAGATAAAGAACCAGGGCTTAACTCGGCACAGGAGCGTTCGTGAGCGATGAGGAGAGCAACAGGAACAGGTAGCAGTCGTCCAGGGAAGGTCTTGACCTGACAGGTCAGCACGCAGAGTCACAGGAGAGAGTAGCATACGGTGGAAGTGTTGATTGTAAAGGCTGATCAGGAGTAAAGCGAGTTTGGAGTGGAAGAGCCGTTTCTGAATTTCTTAAAGGTTGTTCTGGAGAGGTGCGATAATTCCACAGGGTTGGCTGTGTTGGGTTATATTCGACCTTGACGTATTCCTGGACTTGTTACTTTGAAAGGAGGTATGGTGGCTTACTAGCGAATTTGACTTTGCCATTACACAGTCTTGTGTACAGCTTCTTGCAGAGCATGGAACTGCTATATGAAAGAGGCGTGTAGAAAACAAGGTTGCCCTGTCCTCTTTCGTAGATGTCAACCTCTTCCTCTTCCTGAGAAGAGTCAGTAGGTTACTTTTCCGTGTTCTTGGAGGTGGCGGCTTGTAGTGCAGGAGAAAGTTGAAAGGGGTGAGATAATGGTCGTGGCTGGGCTGGAGCATTGGAGTCCTTGGGTAATGGCTTGACGGCTGGCTGTGCTTAAGAAGTAGTATTGAAAATATGGAAGGCAGTGTTAGGTGTACTGAGATGGTTCCAGTGGTAGATGGCTTCTCTGCAGCTGGGATTGGCTAAGAAGTAGTAGATTGGGCAGCAGATGTCAGGTCAGCTGGGGCAGTGAAGTTAACGTTAGGAATGATTTTCAGAATGTCAGGAAACTTGAAGCTTGGCATATTGCTGAGGCGGAATAACTCGTTGATTGTAGTGTTGAAGGAACCTGGGGTTTTTGCATTGGCGAGGTGTGCGCACACCATGCCTTAAAGAACTTTAGATGGATCGCCGTCTGGAAGTAGAAGGAGGAAGTTGACAGTGGTGGGTGCCATCT
>NW_026510102.1:0-5000 GCF_026875155.1 Cherax quadricarinatus | reverse complement strand
TTATCATTAGCGTATTCAGAGGAAAGCGCTAAAACTGCAAGCCAGACAGTGCTTGGGAAATGGGAGACAATTAAATTTAATCCGAGGAAAAGGAAAGTAGCTCGACTTCCTTGGATCAAGAGTCCTTCACCAGCATCTAGGCATTCCCCTTGAAAGGTTAAATCAGTCAATAATTCTAATACTGCAGACAAAAACAAAAACTAAGTTCAGTGATTCACAGCATTGTATATCATATTTCACCTGTACAGGAAGCGAACGAGTTTTACAAGCAGCCAATGTTCTACACTATTGGTCACTTGAGCAAGTTCGTGATCCCTGGTGCTGAGCGTATCACTTGGACGACACAGCGACTAACATTGAGGTGGCTGCCTTCAATGACCCGTCAGGCCGCACCGTCGTCGTTATTCTCAACAAGTAAGCAACAAACCCTTGGTGTACAAATTGCATTTTTAGCGATTATTTTTTTGTATGTGACAGTCATGAGGTTATGAAGAATTTTCGCCAGACTTTGAAAGTGATCCACACAGCAAAGTGATGAAGAAAGCAGAGGTACATAGTGTAAGAGAATTTATCTCCTGGTTTGAATGTTGACTGACTGATACACAACAGAGAGTTTGCATAAATGATGAGAAATCAAATTGGGGACTTTCAGCGATTAGTGTGCCACGGAGGTCATTACTGAGGCACTTGTTCACAATCTACAAAAGCGACATTAATGAGGGGATAAATAATAACAAAAGTAAATTTGCAGACATTAAAATAAGACACCTAAGAACTTCTGATGAAGATTAGAAAGTACAGGATAACCTGGATAGGTTGATGTTGTGGTCGGAGAGGTGGCAGATGCAGTTCAATAGGGAGAAATGTAAGGTTCTTATCCTAGGACAAGAAAAACACATGGCACTTATAAAAAAAAACTATGGCACTGAATGCAAAAATGACTAAGGAGTTCTTATTAGCAGAGATTTGAAGCCAAGACAACAGTGCAACAGCTACTAGAATTCTTAGTCTTCATATCAAAGAGTGTAACTTTATATATCTTTGGTAAAACTTCGTTTAAAATTATGCTGCTCAGCGGAGTAACGCAAACTTCCAAGTAGCGTCATTAAGGCGAGAACTGGGTTGTTTTAAATATATATTGAACGGGTATATGAGTGGATATGTTTGGGTGTAAGCCTGACCTCCCTAGCATGGGTCAATAGGCCTACTGCAGTGTTTCTTCATGTTAATGTAATTGTATTCTTACATCGATAATTCTACCTACAAGCGTCCACCACCAGTTCTCGAAGCTCTACTAATCAAGGTGTCGTAGGTGATCTTTAGGATTTCTAACACTACAAATTTTTAACTCAATTAAATTCTTGATACAAATATGCAATTAATTTCCCTTTATAATAATAATCTTGTTAGGCATTTGTTCACATGTTAATGGATCAAGAGCGAACTACGTAACTTGGTCAATATACTCTTCACTAACTTACAAAGTTATTGTGGTAGATCTAGATACTTATACATTATGTGATTACAGGAATGATGTGGAAGAAGACTTGACCGTAACAGATGGGTCTGAAAATTTCCTTAACTTCCAGATACCTGCCAAAGCTATTCCGACTATCCTGTACTAGTATACTGCAATACCCATCAAGATCCCATCGAAAAAAAATCTTCCAGACGATTTCCTCTGAAAATATAAAAAAAAAAAATTTGTCTTGATTCACCATTGACTTCTATAAGATTATGCAGACAAATATACATTCTTAGCCTACGTGTACGTGTGGGTTAATAATTATATATAGTACCACTTATTCATCACTTCTGTCGTATTTTAATAGTGACTTGTTCCTATCAGATAACTTTCATAAGACACCTAACACGGAACATATTAAACTATTTAATATCTTCGTTTTATTTTTTCTAGCAGTATTTATAAAACCTAGAACATCCTAATAAAGTGTAAAATTATATAATAACTGAGAACAGTAAAGTGCTGTAATGTTTCCTTTGAAAGTGCAATACACTGTATAAATAAACCGTATTCTCTCCTATATAGAATGACACCACTCCACAAATGTGGAAACAACAAATTGGCCAACTGTTATCATCTTGTGATTAAATTTAGTTGTACGTACATCAGCAGAAAATATTTAGCTACTCCGAAGAATAATGTTTAATGATACTTGCGTATACAGTCTTCATATCTTACTTTTCAGTATATATCAAACCACAGATCTCACAGACACAATGAAAATGCTTTGAAAACGCGAACTGTGGGACAACATTATAATTATTATTTTTATAATCATGGGGGAGCGCTAAACCCACAGGGTTATACAGCACATGTAGGGGGGATGAAAGGCGTTCAGGTTCAATACAGGGGAACTGGAGCACAGATCCAATTCCCTAGATCAAGAGCCCCTCACCAGCATCAAGGAACCTCTCTTGATGGGCTGTGGGAAAAACAGAGGAAGAAGATTGAGGCAGCACCGGACGTGGTTCTACAGAACCGTTAGATAGAACGTAACCGGAACTAGCTAGAACCTAGATGGTACCAGTGACTAAGAGAAACATTGCCACTACAGGCAACTGGTCCTTCGTTATTAACTGTTAATCAACACAGAGATGACCAACAGCGGCCTCTGTGCCGTGGAAGTAACATACTCTACATTACGTTGTCAGTAGCAGTTAGAGACAGCTAGATAGTTATGCTCCAAATGGCCCCTGTGTGTAACTGAAAATAGGGGCAGGTGAATTCCGGGGGGGTCAGAAAGCCCGCTGGGAAGGCGTTAGGGAACAAAATGCTTGAAATGGATTTGTGATTCAAAACAGCAACACCTGACACGGGTACACAATCACACCAATCCTGTTCTTGTTGACTGAACAGCGTTTGTTAAAGAACCCAATGGGTACACGGGGTCAGAAAAAAGTGCTAGATGGGAAAAAGCAAATAGTAACTGTCTAGCGGTCGAACACACAGGGTGTTAAAACCCCAGATATACAGCACATGCCCGGGACATTTATTGGACGAAGTCTCAATCATAAAAATGTCCAAAATCCCCTCGTCTGTCAAATACAAATGTTTGTAAGACTGTACTGTGCTTTTAAGATGCGTGTGTCTTGTAAAAATTTTAGTTGTCTTGTAAGACTGTAGTGTGTTTTTGTAAGACTGTTGTGTGTCTTTTAAAAACTGTTGTGTGTCTATTAAGACTGTTTGTGTGTCTTGCAAGATGTAGGTGTCTTGTAAGACTGTAGTGTGTCTTGTAAGACTGTAGTGTGTCTTGTAAGACTGTAGTGTGTCTTGTAAGACTGTAGTGTGTCTTGTGAGACTGTAGTGTGTCTTGTAAGGCTGTAGTGTGTCTTGTAAGACTGTAGTGTGTCTATTAAGACTGTAGTGCGTCTTGTAAAGCTGCAGTGTGTCTTGTAAGACTGTAGTGTGTCTTGTAAGACTGTAGTGTGTCTTGTAAGACTGTAGTGTGTCTTGTAAGACTACAGTGTGTCTTGTAAGACTACAGTGTGTCTTGTAAGACTGTAGTGTGTCTTGTAAGACAGTAGTGTGTCTTGTAAGACTACAGTGTGTCTTGTAAGACTGTAGTGTGTCTTGTAAGACTGTAGTGTGTCTTGTAAGACTACAGTGTGTCTTGTAAGACTGTAGTGTTTCTTGTAAGACTATAGTGTGTCTTGTAAGGCTTTAGTGTGTCTTGTAAGACTGTAGTGTGTCTTGTGAGACTGTAGTGTGTCTTGTAAGGCTGTAGTGTGTCTTGTAAGACTGTAGTGTGTCTTGTAAGACTACAGTGTGTCTTGTAAGACTGTAGTGTGTCTATTAAGACTGTAGTGCGTCTTGTAAAGCTGCAGTGTGTCTTGTAAGACTGTAGTGTGTCTTGTAAGACTGTAGTGTGTCTTGTAAGACTGTAGTGTGTCTTGTAAGACTACAGTGTGCCTTGTAAGACTACAGTGTGTCTTGTAAGACTGTAGTGTGTCTTGTAAGACTACAGTGTGTCTTATAAGATTGTAGTGTGTCTTGTAAGACTGTAGTGTGTCTTGTAAGACTACAGTGTGTCTTGTAAGACTGTAGTGTGTCTTGTAAGACTGTAGTGTGTCTTGTAAGACTGTAGTGTGTCTTGTGAGACTGTAGTGTGTCTTGTAAGACTGTAGTGTGTCTTGTAAGACTGTAGTGTGTCTTGTGAGACTATAGTGTGTCTTGTAACACTGTAGTGTGTCTTGTAAGTCTCTAGTGTGTCTTGCAAGACTGTAGTGTGCCTTGCAAGACTGTAGTGTGTCTTGTAAGACTGTAGTGTGTCTTGTAAGACTGTAGTGTGTCTTGTAAGACTGTAGTGTGTCTTGTAAGACTGGAGTGTGTCTTGAAGGACTGAAATGGGGTCTTGTAAGACTGTAGTGTGTCTTGTAAGACTGTAGGGGTGTCTTCTAAGACCAAGTGTGTCTATTAAAGACTGTAGTGTGTCTTGTAAGACTATAGTGTGTTTGTATGACTGTAAGGGTGTCTTGTAAAAACTGTAGTGTGTCTTGTAAGATTTGTAGTGTGTCTTGAAAGACCGTAGTGTGTCTTGTGAGACTGTAGTGTCTCTTGTAAGGCTGTAGCGTGTCTTGTAAGACTGTAGTGTGTCTATTAAGACCGTATTGCGTCTTGTAAAGCGGGCAGTGTGTCTTGTAAGACTGTTGTGTGTTTGTAAGTCTGTAGTGTGTCTTGTAAGACTGTAGTGTGTCTTGTAAGACTACAGTGTGTCTTGAAAGGGACTACAGGGTTCTTGTAAGAGTAGTTGTCTTGTAAGACAGTAGTGTGTCTTGTAAAAAGGGTGTCTTTTAAGACTCTAGGTGTCTTGAAAGACTGTATGTGCCCCTTGTAAGCTACGTGTGCTTGTAAAGACTGTAGTGTTTTTTGTGAGACGTATGTTTTTTAAAAAGGCTTTTTGTGTCTTGAAAGACTGTAGGGTTCTTGTGGATGAGGTGTCTTGAAAGGCTGTAGGTGTCTTGTAAGCTGTAGTGTG
>NW_026510101.1:0-14876 GCF_026875155.1 Cherax quadricarinatus | reverse complement strand
AGCCCCAGGACCCCCGACCCGTCCCCGAAGGCACACGTCAACCAAATAACTTTTTCAGCATAGGGGCCCCTGGCAAACCTGGGGAAAGCATTCCGAACCTTAAAAAGGAATCGTTCAAGACACGTACACTGGATTTTAGACCCATACGGATTGCGCCATCGGGAACCCACATGGAAAGCACGTCAAGAATTTAAAAGAGAAAGTACAAAGGGTTTGCAACAAAGGCTGCCCCAGAGCTCGGGAAAAATGTCATAGAGGAAGGGTTTTTGGGAAACGGACTGATAACACGGAGGACAGAATGGTAGGGGGGGACATGAAATGACATAAAGATACTGGGGGAATGACAAGGTGGCAGAGATAGGATGTTCCAGAAAGGGGACCAAAAAAGGAGTCCAACTGGAAGCTGAAGCCCGATGAGTCACAAGGATTTTTGAAGTATTTATCAGTATGAGTCATCGGGAATGGAATACCCCGCAAGTAAAGTAGTGGAGGCGGAACCAAAATAATTTTAAAAAGAGGTATGACAAAACTCAGGAAGCAGAGAGGGAGAGGACCTAGTACGATCGCGAAAAAAGGCGGGGCCAGGGGCTGATCTCGACCCTCAACCACAATTAGGTGAGTACAAATTTGGGGAGTAAAAACACACACCAAACCCCACACAAAACCCCCACACACACAAAAACACACACACACACCCCCACACAAAACACACACACACACAAAACAACACACACACACACACAACAAACATACAAGTGGAGACAGGAAGGGCTGTGGGGAAAACAAACACAGAAGGGGAAATCAAGGGGAAAATACCCAAAAAGTGCTGGATGACATAGAAAAACCCAGGGGAGGTGCAGAAAGCTGCTAAGTGACCCCTTTTTACCTAAGGCGAGGGAACCGGACAACACTCCCCATGTGTCCTAAGAGAAGGGCGGAGATGCTCGCTTTCCCTAACCACAAACTTCAACCATCCCTTGAAACTGGGGAACTACCTGAGAAATGGAAGACAGCAAATGTAGTCCCCCAATTAAAAAGGAAACAAAATGAGGACTAAATACAGACCTTGTCTCTGACATGTATTGTGTGAAAGTCGGAGAAGATTATCAGGAGGAGATGTGGAACACCTGGAACGGAAAAAGATTTTAAAAGAAAACCCGCATGGGTTCATTGAACCCAAATCCTGTGTCACAACCTCCTCGAGTTTTATGAAAAGGGGTAACAGAAGAAAAGACACAAAAGGGGACAGGGGTGGGTTGTTGCATCTTCCTAAAACTGCGGGAAAGGGCCCTTTGAAACTTTTCCCTCAAAAAGAGATTAGTGCAGAAGCGGGAAAGGTTTGGGCATAAAACAGGGGGGGCACGGGCAATGGTTCGGGGAAATTTCCTGAAAAGGGAGGCGGAAAAGTCATGGTACGTAAAGGGAGGTATCAAAGGGGGCCTGTGAAAGGGGGGTTTCCCAAAGGGGGTCGTTCTAGGCCCCGTGCTATTTTTGATATAGCAAACGACATGGGGAAGGGAAATAGATCTAAAGTGTCCCTTTTCGCAGATGATGTGAATTTGGTTTGAGAAAAATTTTAAATCGGATGGGATGAGGCAGGACTGCAAAGGCCCTGGAAAGGGGGGAAAATGTGGTCCAAAAACGGGCCCCTTCTCAATTAAAAACCCTCCCAAATTTGAAAAGCCCATAAAAGATTGGGGGGGGCCCCCAAAAAAGCCCCAAAAGACAGAGTATAGGCTAGGGGGGACAAAGACTACAGACCTCACTCAGGGGGGAAAAGACCTTGGGGTTCCCATAACCCCGAGCACACCCACCAGGGGCACCACCCAACCAAAAAAAACTGCTGCAGCTTTGGGGCGCCTGGAAAACTGAGAATGGCGTTCTTTTTCCCTTAAATTAAGAACGTTCAAGAACTTTTTACACTGTTTTGGGTTAGGCCCTTTACTGGGTATGCGCACCAGTCTGGAACCCACACCTGGTAAAAGCACATCAAAAAAGTTGGGAGAAAGAAAAAAAAGGGTTTGCAACTTGGTAGCACAGGTTGGGGAATTTGTCTTTACGGGGAAAAGGTTTGAGGGAAATCAAAATGCCCACATGGAGGACAGAAGGGTCAGGGGAAAGACATGAAAAACGACATACAAGATACTGGGGGAAAATAGACAAGGTGGACAGAGATGGATTTCCAGAGGGGGGGCCCACAGGAAAAAGGGGTCACAACGGGGGAAGCTGAAGATCAGACGGTAAATGGCGTTGGGAAAAAGTATTTCTTCAGTCTTTGGTCATCAGAAATTTGGAAATTTGTAGCAAGTGAAGTAGTAGGGGCCCGGGAAACCCAATACATATTTTTAAAGAAGGGGTTTAGGGCCCAAAGCTCGGGAAAAGCAGAGAGGGAGGGGGAACCTAGTAGCGATCAGTGAAGAGGGGGGAAGGAGCGGGAGTCTCGACCTCTGAAAACCCACAATTAGGTGAACACAAACACACAACACACACACACCAAAAACCACCACACACACACACACACCCCACACCCCCACACACAAACCTCAGAACGGGCTTTCCGACATTTTTTAATAGGGATTGTTCAGGCCCCTGTAAACCGTGTACGTTGGGCCTTTATATTGGAGTATCCCGGCACCATTTTTGGAACCCAAAACGACCCAAAGCACGAAAAAAGAATCTGGAAAAAGGGGGCAAAGGTTTGCAAAAAAGACTGTCCCAGGCTAAGAGGTATGTCCTACGGGGGAGGGGTTTAAGGGAAATCAACCCTGACAAACCGGGAAAGGGACAGGGGTTGGGGGGGACTGAAAACAAACATACAAAATACTGAGGGGGAATTGAAAAGGGGTGGCCCAAAGACGGGGATTTTCCAGAGTTTGGGGACACAGTAACAAGGGGACAATTTGGGAAAGCTGAAGACACAGAGGGAATCACGGGGATGTTGGGGAAGTATTTCTTCAGCCACAGAGTAGTCAGTAAGGGGGAATTTTGTTTGGGAAGCGTTTGTTTGGGGGCAGGACCCAAATACAAAAGTTTTAAGCAGAGGTATAAAATAAAGTAAGGGGCCTCAGGGAGAGTGCCCTAGTGCGATCAGTGAAGGGGTGGGGGGCCGGGAGTCGGGACTGCCCCCCAGAAAACCCTAAAACTAGGTTTTTCTACTAGGTGAGTACACACGCCGCACACGCAGGGGTTTACGAAAAAGCTCAGGGTTTCCCAGGGGAGAGTGACCTATTTGAGCCAGTAAAGGGCGGGCCCAGGAGGCGGGAATCGACCCCTGCAACCCCTACTGGTGAGTACAACAATTTGGGAGTAAAAAAAAACACACACACATACAAAAGTTGTTAATGCTTTATTTACGCGAAAAAGTAGGGTTTTTTTTCCCCAAAGAATGGTTTTTAAATTTATACCATGTGGTTTAAAATACTTTTACATTTTTGGGAAACTTTCTGAGTGATTTTGTCTCTTAAATTCAAAAATTTGATCGCACCCCCAGTACTTAATGACGCAAGGTTTTGGAAAAATTTACCCCAATCGGGAAATTTTTTAAAATTTTTGTTTTTTTCTTCATCTGGTGGGGGTTTGGTTTTAAACCTCCCAAAGATACTTGAAACCCCCGGGCCGGGTTTGCGGGGGCGGGTAGTGACACCCAAAGTGTCTGTTATCTTGTTGGATGCCCCAAACATGTGGCTCCCCCTGCATGATGATTGATAAAAAGATGGACTCAAGGGTGCCCAATCTCCCTGAGTCTTAAGTAAAAAAATTTCCAGTTGTAGTTTTTTTCTTTTTTAATTTTCTCAAACTCCCTAATGAAAGCCAAGGATTGAAATCTCCCCCCTCTTTGAAAGCTACAGTTACCCAAATTTTATCGTTTTTTCATGCATTTAAAAGACAAATGTGAGAGGGAATCCACAGAAATTTTGCATTTCTAAATCCATTGTCCACAATCAAAACATACCTTTTGTCTCGCTTCTGAAAAAAAAGTTTGCCCCCAAATTTATACTTAATGAGTTAAAGAGAAATTTATGGATGACAGAAAAATCAGTTACAATTAAATTTGCAATCTTAGTAAAAGGGGAAAACTTTTGAGTGAAAGGAGTATGGCAAACATTTTCTGTCGAAGGGTAGAGGCCCAATTATTAATGCGTGCTCCAATTTTTTTTTAAGAAAACCCATAAACCCCTGTACGAAAAACCCAGCAGCACTACCAGTGCACCAGTGGATTAGTGAACAGAACCTTAAAAGTAAAAAAATTTTGCAAATGGAGTGTTTGTTGTGTGACTAAGTTATCAGTGCAGTTTAAAGGGCATCATTTGGCTTCAAGGCGAATTTTTTGGTTGGTTTATGAAGTAGTTTGAGGGGGAAAAAGGGGGAATGGGTATTTTGGGAAGGGGGGTTAATATCCCGGGAGCGGAGATAGGGGCCCTTTTTTGCCAAATTAAACTTAGTCTTGTTTTCTGATTCTTTGCGGAGGTCGGCTCCAGTTTTTTGTTCCTTCTGGGGGGGGTTTTTCCCCCAGTGTGGGGAAAAGTTTGGAGGGCTTCTGTGCGGGGGTTTGAATGGGCTTGCCTGACCCATATTAACCCAATTAGGATTTTTTTTTTCGGGAAAACACGATCTTGGAGGCTTGGGTTATCAATTTCCCTTTTTGCATATTAAAATTTTGGAAAGAAAAAGGGGCACCCTTTAAAAATAAACCCTCATTGTTCTTTCTGCATTTTTTTTCCAGCCCTCCAAGTTTTCCAGTCAGACAAAAGAGCAAGTAGTGGTGCAGGAAAAATAAACCCAATGATCTTTTTAAAGGGCAAGATGCATCATTTTCACAATTTTAAACATTAGCACCAAAAATGGGGTAAAAAACCCTCCCAAAAACCCAAAGTGCTCCCCAGTCTTTCTTTGTATTGGCGAAAAAAGTCTCGTTACAACGGGTCCAAGCAGTGGAACCTAAAAGGGCCTAGAAAAAACTGTTTTGTTTTACATTTTCTAAAAGAGACCCATCATGCACTGGATCTGACGAACGGGCCCTTTCCTCTGTCTAGGGGAGGCCTTTTTGAGCTTTTTGTTTTATCAGTAGTTTTTAAACAACCCCAGGCCCTGCCCACGAGGCAGCCCCGGGTTTTAAGGTTTTTTTTGGGGTTTGTTGGGAGAATCTGGTGGTGTGAACTTTATATCTCAGAAAAAACCTAATCATATAATGATGGGGCTGGCAAAGGCATAGCATTAAGTAAGGTTTTTAAATTTTAAAATTATTAAATAGTGGGGGGACTGAGCACCCCCTCCCGGGGGGGGTTTTTTAATTAAAAAGGTCTTTAGTTATATTTCATGTCCCGGGAAACCCAACACAGACGACTTTCTGTTTGACGGGGTACCCTTTTTAACCCAGCGGAGAAAAAAAAAAGCCTCCCAACATCCTTTTCTGGAAAAGTTCACTAATGTTAATGGGGGTTTGGCTACATCAAAAACCAGATTTAAGGTAAAGGGAAAGGTAGTGTATGAGCTGTCAGTGTCAGAGTGAGAAAAGGGGGTTTTTTTTTAATTTCAATGAGGGAGCTCCTTCCATGCATGAAACCCTGCAACCCGGGGGGGACAAAAAAATTTTTTGTTCTGTAATGGGGACAATTAAAAATCAAATTTTTCAAATGTTTTAAAACAAAACAGCTAGTAAGGGGATATTGGGGAAAAGGGATTGTGTTGATTGGGGGTTAGGAAATTTGGGAAAGATGGGTGGTTTTGGGCCAAAATTTTGGGGGCTCCCCCGTTCCCTAGCTCATGTTATATAATTCAAATTTAAAGGAAATTTCCCGGTATCGACACAGAATCTGGGGTATGTTGTTGTAATTACCATCTTCACCGGTGGTGGGGTTTTTCCCTTAAATGCTGCATCAAGTTTTAAAAATTAGGTGAAAGGGAATGTTGCAGTCATCTGCCTTTTCTGAGCATTAAAACAAACAAGTCTTCCCTTGCATCATATTTGTCATTTAATTTTTCCCGGTGGGAATGGGAAGATTGTCATAGGCCCAGATGTGCAGCCCAAAAACTGACTAAAAATCATTTGCCCTATGTAAGGGAAAGGGGGGGGCGCCCAAAAGGGCCCGTTCTTTTAACCCTTTTAAACTATTTATGTCCCCTTTCCCGGCTTAAATGGGGGTGTGAGCATTGAGACATTGACAAAAATTTTTTCCAATTGTATGCAGCAGCTTTTCATACGGGGTTTTTCTGGCAACAACAAGGGCGGGGGGGAAAAAAAGGGTCAGGGATTTCGGGTTTCGGAAAGGTTTCTATAGGGTAGGGCCCAGGGCTGCGAGCAGTACGTTTTAATGTTCGAAGTTTAGGATATTGTAATAGGTATAGTTTTTATTGGCTTATGTTTTTATGGAAATTATTTTGGAATTTTTTGAGTAGTAGGAGGTTTTAGTGGCGTTCTAAGTAGTTCTGAAAACTGTCAAAAAGGGGCCCTTGTTTAAAAGGCCCCAAAAGAAAGGGAAAACCCTCACGGAATTATAAACCGTCAGTTTACATGTGCAAAAAAAGTCTTCATGCTTTTAGGGGGAAGATTAAAACGTTTCCCTTTGAATCTCCCCCCAGGAAGGATAGTATTTCTAATTTCTAGTGGGGTAGCCTTGGGGAAAAGGTTTTGTGCTATTATCTGTTCCCCAAAGGAAGACTTTACAGCTGGAGAAAATAATGTTTTAGCCAAAAACAAAAGATCAAAAGGTGCCTCCATAGGGTATGTGTGGGTTCAAGGTCACTTACAATTTGCCATTTTCATGGGTGTTTAAAAGGGGACAGCGTTGGGTTACCCCTTGAATTTCCCAAAATTTTGGGTTTCCTTGCTTATAATCGCCAATAATGAGAGTAGGTTCAGAATGAGCACAAGGGGGGAGTCCAAATAATTAAACTTATCAGCAGGACATACAAGTTAAATTGTTGAGAGCAAAAGTTCCCTTTTATAAATCCTAGCACCGGGTTTGGGATTGTAGCCCCCTTTTTTTTTTATGTGCAAGAAGTTGGGTGGGGAGTGGGTTTTTTAATTTTAAACCAAGAGTTAGAGAATTTTTGGGGTTTTTATGCAACAAATGGGGCAATTTAGGGGGTTGGGTTTTTTTGGGAAATTTTGCACTCTTGTAGACACACATAGTGGGGATTTAAATGGTTATTTATGATGAAGGTCAGGAAAATCTTTTTCTAAGTGATTTTCAATATTCCATTTAATTTTAGAAAATTTTTACGAGTTTTGATCCATTTAAGAAGTCCCGGGATCTTTTTGAGTTTCTCAGCCCTAATTTTAAAAAAATTGTTTATATAAATTTGCAGACCTTATCAATTCAGCCCGTGTTTTCCCTGGTCCATGGAAATTTTTTAAGTGCACTTCCCGTTGTAAGGGGCCCCGTGGGAGTTTTGTTTCACAGAGCAAAGGGCGTGTTCATGTGTGGGAAGTTTGATAGGTGACCCACCACTCACATTCCCTCTCCCTTTTTAAAATTTCAAAAATCACTATAAAAATGTCATCCCCCAAAAAACCCCTACCAAAACCAAATTTTTGGGGTTTATTACATTTATAAAAAGTATTGTATTCAACATTTAAAGTCTTTGTCATTAACCCCATCACACTCGCACCCCCCCTTATTTTCTTCATCACTATTACTAACATCACAGAACCACTGCCCCCACCACATTTGCACCCCCCACTTATTTTTACGCTCATAACTATTAAAAACATCATTGACCCATTGACCTTTATTTAATTTATGCTCCTTTTTGTTATCAACACCAAAATATTGGATTCGTTTAATTTCGTAAATTTTGGACACCCCACTAAAAACCACCACCCCCTTGTTCGCAGCCTTACACTTGTTTGGAAATTGTGACCTCTTGTTTTTGGTACACTCTAAAATTTTTTCCTTGTGTGCTCAAGTTGTTGTTTAGGAGGAAAATTTTTGGGGTTTTTCCCGTACCCTTATGCACGACAAAAAGGTTGTTACCACAGGAGGGAAGACTTTTGGAAAAAATTGGAGACGTGAAAACCCGGGGCGCGAAACTCCTTGGTGTCAGCTGAATCAGCTGGCTGGTTTGGGCAGCTTTACGTGATGGAGGGGCTGTTGACGTGCTCCCCCGGTGAGGTGCTTAAAAAACCCCCTTTTTGAGGACGGCATGAGCCCGTATTCCGGGCTCGAGGTCCTGGTAGTCCTGGGGGGTCATAAAATTTAGGGGTAAATGGTGGGTGCGGGTGGCTGTGATGGGGCCCCCCTCACACTGCCCAAACAGCTTAAGGTGCTGTAACTCCCGAGGTCTTTTCAATTGATACATTGTTTTTAAAAAAAGTCTGTTTCTTTTTTTGATCATATCATAAACCTTTTGAAGGATGAGCATTGGCAAAAAACTAACCAGTGTGACTTAGTGGGCATTTTGGAATTTTTGGGTCCAAGTTGAATTATACATCGACGTTGGGGGAGGGTTTTTGCCAATTTCAATGGGTTTAGATTGTTGAGGGGGTGCCCGAGGGTGAAAATAGCGTGGAGGGGTCCCCCCTGGGCCCCGTCCACTCAGCTAAAATCAGATCATGGGAAAATCAGCGGGGGGTTGCAACTTTTCCCCTTATGCCGGGTTTGAGGATTTAAGTGCTTGTTGACGTTTTTAATGACCCAAAAAGACTTTAGGTGCTCTTGGTGGGGGAAAACTCGGAGTTTGATGTTGGCAATTTTTCATGAGTTTAGAAGTTTGTCTATAAATGTTTTCATTGGCACAAAGAGTAGTTATCTCATTTTTGGACAAAACTTGGGGCCGTTTTCTCTAAAGGGTTTTCTACCTAGCTTCGAAAACCGGTTTTAAAATTTTGGGCTCTTGTCAGTGATGTTTGGGGAAAAAATAACCCCGGGCAGCTTTGGGGGGGGTGTGCGCCCACTGTATTTTTTTGCGAAGTTTTTGGAGGCCTCGTTCCTTTTTCCCACCCCGTTTAATGAAAAATGTTTAAATTGCCCTTCCCATCATCTACGTCAATACCCTTAGTATTCTCTTGTGACAGCAGTTTCCCCTGGCGATGGGTTACCCAAAAATTCCAGTAATAGAAAGGAAAGGAAGGTATATTCACCTCGCTAGACACAAAGGGAATATGGAATTAAAAAAACAGAATTTTAACTGCAGGGGTAATTGGTTTTTCACGGTGGGTTGGAGTGTGTTAGCCTGGATCAGTTAAAAATTTGCCCCCTTTTCCATATGTTTGATAATGGGACGAAGTTTTTAAAAGGGTTACCTGTGAATAGCAAAATCGGGAAGGGGCATTAAATTTACTAGAACAAAGCAGTATGGGTTTTTTAAATGGCTGCAGGGGTTTTTTTTGTGCCCTTTTTAAGGTCACCCAGCAGGCCCGGCGTTCCTCATCATTTTAAGCCTACGTAGGGATGATGGGGGCAAATGTCCTAAGGGCAAATGAAATAAAAAGTGCAAAAGTTTTCAACAAAACCCGCAGCACTTAACACTTTTGCACCGTTTTGACAGACGAATGTTCCTTGTGCACAAACAAATCAGCACAAATTACTATATTTATAGGTGAACCTTTGGCATGTCCCCCCCTTTAAAAGTCGTATTGCAATTTCTTTGTTAAAAATTTTTCTTAACCCAAAAACCGCTACAGGAAACAATGGGGATGCCCGCAGCTGTAGAAGTATACGTAGACATGCTGGGGCCCCTTTGGACAGGGTGTAACTGCAGGTGCCTTAGGGTTGTTCTGGCTAGTTGGAGGTTGCTTTTAAGCCCGCTTGAATGTGTTGCTAAGCCCGTGTAAAACCCCTTGGATATTTGCTTGTAGCAGGCAGGTAGGCACACGGGGGAAAAACATTCATAAGATGAGTTGGGGGTGCGGCCCCCGGAAATCCTTTGGGGCCCCAAGCACTTTTTGGTCTGGGAAAAACCGCCTCTAGACCATAAGTAAAAACGTGGACCCCCCCCTAACAAACACCTCCCAAGGGGACCAAATTTTGTAAGTGTTTTATGTAAGTGTTTTTTGTGCGTGTATGTTTTGGGGGTCTGAAATGGACTAATCTACTTAAAAAATTTCCTTATGGGGAAAAAATTCGGTCCGTACTGGCACCTGAAAAATTTCTTCTGGGGCGTGAAAAAAATATCGTTAAAAGGGGGGGGCCCCCTTTTAGGGCAAAAAGGCTGAGTCCAAAAACGAGGGGGAAAGGGGGGGGGAGGCGGGAGGCGGAGTGAAGGTAGGCCTCCTACACCCCCCTTCAAATCAACATGTTTGGGTTTCACTAGGTATACACTAGTCACAGGGTTCCCCCATAAGAAATTCCCGCAGGGAATTCAGCTGCGCTCCAGCGATATTTGGGTTTCCCTGTGAATTTTTCAGTCATATGGTCTGTTGTTATTTTTTTTTTTTTTTTTTTTATCAAAACTGGCCATTCCCCCAAAGGGCCGGGGGGCCCGAAAAAAAAAACTTTCAAAACCCCTTTTTTTCACTCCTTTACGTCTTGCCAGAAGGGTGCTTTACCCCTACAGTTTTTAAACTGAAACCTTAAAACCCCCTTCAGGTTGCAGGCACTGTACTTCCCATTCCAGGATCAAGTCGGGCCTGCCGGTTTCCTGAATCCCTTCATAAATGTTACTTTGCTCACACTCCAACAGCACGTCAAGTATTAAAAACCATTTGTCTCTATTCACTCCTATCAAACATGCTCACGCATGCCTGCTGGAAGTCCAAGCCCCTCGCCACACAAAACCTCCTTTACCCCCTCCCTCCAACCTTTCCTAGGCCGACCCTACCCCGCCTTCCTTCCACTACAGACTGATACACTCTTGAAGTTATTCTGTTTCGCTCCATTCTCTCCACATGTCCGAACCACCTCAACAACCCTTCCTCAGCCCTCTGGACAACAGTTTTGGTAATCCCGCACCTCCTCCTAACTTCCAAACTACGAATTCTCTGCATTATATTCACACCACACATTGCCCTCAGACATGACATCTCCACTGCCTCAGCCTTCTCCTTGCTGCAACATTCATCACCCATGCTTCACACCCATACAGAGCGTTGGTAAAACTATACTCTCATACATTTCCCTCTTTGCCTCCAAGGACAAAGTTCTTTGTCTCCACAGACTCCTAAGTGCACCACTCACCCTTTTCCCTCATCAATTCTATGATTCACCTCATCTTTCATAGACCCATCCGCTGACACGTCCACTCCCAAATATCTGAATACATTCACCTCCTCCATACTCTCTCCTCCAATCTGATATCCAATCTTTCATCACCTAATCTTTTTGTTATCCTCATAACCTTACTCTTTCCTGTATTCACTTTAAATTTTCTTCTTTTGCACACCCTACCAAATTAATCCACCAATCTCTGCAACTTCTCTTCAGAATCTCCCAAGAGCACAGTGTCATCAGCAAAGAGCAACTGTGACAACTCCCACTTTGTGTGATTCTTTATCTTTAACTCCACGCCTCTTGCCATAGACCCTCGCATTTACTTCTCTTACATCCCCATCTATAAATATATTAAACAACCACGGTGACATCACACATCCTTGTCTAAGGCCTACTTTTACTGGGAAATAATTTCCCTCCTTCCTACATACTCTAACTTGAGCCTCACTATCCTCGTAAAAACTCTTTACTGCTTTCAGTAACCTACCTCCTACACCATACACCTGCAACATCTGCCACATTGCCCCCTATTCCACCCTGTCATGCGCTTTTCCAAATCCATAAATGCCACAAAGACCTCTTTAGCCTTATCTAAATACTGTTCACTTATATGTTTCACTGTAAACATCTGGTCCACACACCCCCTACCTTTCCTAAAGCCTCCTTGTTCATCTGCTATCTATTCTCCGTCTTACTCTTAATTCTTTCAATAATAACTCTACTATACACTTTGCCAGGTATACTCAACAGACTTATCCCCCTATAATTTTTGCACTCTCTTTTATCCCCTTTGCCTTTATGCAAAGGAACTATGCATGCTCTCTGCCAATCCCTAGGTACCTTACCCTCTTCCATACATTTATTAAATAATTGCACCAACCACTCGAAAACTATATCCCCACCTGCTTTTAACATTTCTATCTTTATCCCATCAATCCCGGCTGCCTTACCCCCTTTCATTTTACTACTACCTCACAAACTTTCCCCCACACTCACAACTGGCTCTTCCTCACTCCTACAAGATGTTGTTCCTCCTTGTCACTATACACGAAATCACAGCTTCCCTATCTTCATCAACATTTAACAATTCCTCAAATATTCCCTCCATCTTCCCAATACCTCTAACTCTCCATTTAATAAACTCTCCTCTCCTATTTTTAACTGACAAATCCATTGTTCTCTAGGCTTTCTTAACTTGTTAATCTCACTCCAAAACTTTTTCTTATTTTCAACAAAATTTGTTGATAACATCTCACCACTCTCTCATTTGCTCTCTTTTTACATTGCTTCACCACTCTCTTAACCTCTCTCTTTTTCTCCATATACTCTTCCCTCCTTGCATCACTTCTACTTTGTAAAACTTCTCATATGCTAACTTTTTCTCCCTTACTACTCTCTTCACATCATCATTCCACCAATCGCTCCTCTTCCCTCCCGCACCCACTTTCCTGTAACCACAACTTCTGCTGAACACTCTAACACTTCATTTTTAAACCTACCCTATACCTCTTCGACCCCATTGCCTATGCTCTCATTAGCCCATCTATCCTCCAATAGTGTTTATATCTTACCCTAACTGCCTCCTCTTTTAGTTTATAAACTTTCACCTCTCTCTTCCCTGATGCTTCTATTCTCCTTGTATCCCATCTACCTTTTACTCTCAGTGTAGCTACAACTAGAAAGTGATCTGATATATCTGTGGCCCCTCTATAAACATGTACATCCTGAAGTCTACTCATCAGTCTTTTATCTACCAATACATAATCCAAAAACTACTGTCATTTGCCCTACATCATATCTTGTATACTTATTTATCCTCTTTTTCTTAAAATATGTATTACCTATAACTAAACCCTTTCTATACAAGCTCAATCAAAGGGCTCCCATTATCATTTACACCTGGCACCCCAAACTTACCTACCACCCCTCTCTAAAAGTTTCTCCTACTTTAGCATTCAGGTCCCCTACCACAATTACTCTCTCACTTGGTTCAAAGGCTCCATACATTCACTTAACATCTCCAAAATCTCTCTCTCTCCTCTGCATTCCTCTCTTCTCCAGGTGCATACACGCTTATTATGACCCACTTCTCGCATCCAACCTTTACTTTAATCCACATAATTCTTGAATTTACACATTCATATTCTCTTTTCTCCTTCCATAACTGATCATTCAACATTATTGCTACCCCTTCCTTTGCTCTAACTCACTCAGATACTCCAGATTTAATCCCATTTATTTCCCCCCCACCGAAACTCCCCTACCCCCTTCAGCTTTGTTTCGCTTAGGGCCAGGACATCCAACTTCTTTTCATTCATAACATCAGCAATCATCTGTTTCTTGTCATCTGCACTACATCCACGCACATTCAAGCATCCCAGTTTTTATAAAGTTTTTCTTCTTCTCTTTTTTAGTAATGTCTACAGGAGAAGGGTTACTAGCCCATTGCTCCCGGCATTTTAGTCGCCTCATACGACACACATGGCTTACGGAGGAAAGATTCTTTTCCACTTCCCCATGGACAATAGAAGAAATAAAGAGGAACAAGAGCTATTTAGAAAAAGGAGAAAAACCTAGATGTATGTATATATATATATATATATGCATGTGCATGTCTGTGAGTGTGACCAAAGTGTAAGTAGGAGTAGCAAGATATCCTGTATCTAGCGTGTTTATGAGACAGAAAAAGAAACCAGCAATCCTACCATCATGCAAAACAGTTACAGGTTTCTGTTTCACAGTCATCTGGCAGGACGGTAGTACTTCCCTGGGTGGTTGCTGTCTACCAACCTACTACCAACAATAAACACACTAATATTTTCAATATTATTTTGTTTACAATAGATGTTTACAACAAAAATATGCAAAAATATTGTATATTAGTAATGTTCTATTATATATTTACATGTGTTGAGTAGACTTCAGGATATACATGTTTATAGAGGGGCCACAGATATATCAGATCACTTTTTAGTTGTAGCTACACTGAGAGTAAAAGGTAGATGGGATACAAGGAGAACAGAAGCATCAGGTAAGAGAGAGGTGAAGGTTTATAAACTAAAAGAGGAGGCAGTTAGGGTAAGATATAAACAACTATTGGAGGATAGATGTGCTAATGAGAGCATAGGCAATGGGGTTGAAGAGGTATAGGGTAGGTTTAAAAATGTAGTGTTAGAGTGTTCAGCAGAAGTTTGTGGTTACAGGAAAGTGGGTGCGGGAGGGAAGAGGAGCGATTGGTGGAATGGTGATGTAGAGAGAGTAGTAAGAGAGATAAAGTTAGCATATGAGAAGTTTTTACAAAGTAGAAGTGATGCAAGGAGGGAAGAGTATATGGAGAAAAAGAGAGAGGTTAAGAGAGTGGTGAAGCAATGTAAAAAAGAGAGCAATAGGAGAGTGGGTGAGATGTTATCAACAAATTTTGTTGAAAATAAGAAAAAGTTTTGGAGTGAGATTAACAAGTTAAGGAAGCCTTGAGAACAAATGGATTTGTCAGTTAAAAATAGGAGAGGAGAGTTATTAAATGGAGAGTTAGAGGTATTGGGAAGATGGAGGGAATATTTTGAGGAATTGTTCAATGTTGATGAAGATAGGGAAGCTGTGATTTCGTGTATAGGGCAAGGAGGAATAACATCTTGTAGGAGTGAGGAAGAGCCAGTTGTGAGTGTGGGGGAAGTTCGTGAGGCAGTAGGTAGAATGAAAGGGGGTAAGGCAGCTGGGATTTTGGGA
>NW_026510100.1:0-33280 GCF_026875155.1 Cherax quadricarinatus | reverse complement strand
CCTCTGGAGAAGCTTAAATTTTTTATAAATTAAAATTAAATTCCCCCCATAAATAAATTTCATTTTTAAAATTTACCTTTTAAAGTCCCCCCTTGGTCCCCACATTTTCAATTTTTTAGGAAATTTTTACTGTAAAAATTGTTTTTTTCCCCCTTTAAAGGGTATGTATGGGGTTTACTTATTTTTTGAAAAAATATTCAAAAAGGAAGTTTAAAATGGAAAATGGGGAATTTTAAATACAAAAATTCTTTTTTTCCCCCTATTTGGGGCCCCAAGGGGCGGGGGTTTTAAAATTTTCCCCTTTTACAAAAATACCTTTTACTTTTCCAAAACCTTTGCAATTTTAGATCCATTTTTTTAACCTTAAAGGGCCATATCCCAAACGGGGAAGGTTTAAAATTTAGGGCCCCCCTTCCCTTTTTGGTAGGAAATTTCCTAAACCTTTCCAAAACTTTTCTTAAAGGGCACCTTTTGACCAAAAGCCCCCCGGCCCTTCTTAAAAACCCTGGGGATTTTCCTAAAAAGGGAAACCCTTTTTTGTAAAATTTTGGCCTTTTTTTTCCCACCCAAATTTTTCAAACCTTTTTGGGTGACCGCTTTTTGGGGTTTTGGCGGGCCTTTTCCCTTTTACTGCTTTCACTAGCCTTAATTTTCCCCATCCACCCCCAAGGGTTTTAAAATTTTTAAAGCCTTTTTTTTCCCCCCTCTTTACCTTTGGAACCCCTTTTTTCCAGGTTGTATTCCCCCCCGCTGATACTTTTGGGGCCTGCCTTCCTTTTGCCACTTCCTAAAACCCCCCAAAATCCTTCCACAAAAGGGGAATTGTCACGGGTTTAAACATTTTTTTTTTTTTTTTTTTTTGTTTTTTTTTAAATTTGTGTTTTTTTTTTTTTTAATTTTTTTTTTTTAAAAAAAATCCCTTCTCTTTTCCCCTTACTTCCCTACCCTCTTGGAATTCCCACCCTTTTTTATGCTGTTTTTCCAAATTTTTTCCCGCGGTTCCCCCAATTTCCCTACAAAAAGCTTCCCCACCCCTTTTTCCGGGGTCCACCTTTTCCCCCCAACCTCTTTTAAAAACCCCCCGCCATCCCCGTGTCCCAGTGGTTCAAAGTCCCCCCAATCCTCCAATTTCCAAAAAGTGTTTCCCGGACATGTAGCAACTTTATTTCATTTCCCCCCTTTTTGGCTAATTTTTCCTTCTTCCCTATTTACCTTTTTCTTCCCTTTCCCTTTTTATTTTTAACCCCTTTTGTTTTCAAGTATACCAAAATTTTCCCTCCCCCCCCTAATTTTCCCCAAAAAACTTTGGGTTTTCCCATTCCCTTTTCCAAACCCAAAAAGATTTGTTTTTTTTTGGGAATTCCCCTTTCCATGGATTTTAAAACAAGGGAACAAGGCCAGACCCTGGTTGCGCGGTTTTTCCGGGGCCGGTACAGGAAAAATTTTCCAGTTTAAAATCGAATGTTTCCAAATTCACGGATTTATTTTGCTTAAAAGCCCGGCACCTTTGGGCCAACCCCATTTGGCAAAAAAATTTGGGTCCCCACCCCAGTTTAAAAACCAAATTTTCAATTTCTAAAACCAAAGTTTTGGTTTTTTGGGCCCTTTTCTTCGGTCGGGGGTTGGGAGCCCATTTCCTCCTTTCGCTTTCCCCAATTGCCTTCCCCAAATTTCCTTTTGAGGGTCCACTGTTTTTCTAAAAGAACCCCTGCCGTTCCCCCCCCCGTTGGCCAAAAAAAAAAAAATTCGTTTTTTTCCCCCAACTCTTCGGAAAAAAGCCTTTTCAAAAAAACCCCCAAGGTTTCCGGGCCTTCTTCTTTATTTTCCAAAGGGGTTTTGGGAGGACCCTCCTTTTTTCCAACTCTTTTATTGGGGTTTTAGGAAGGGAAACCCCTTTTCCTCCACCTTTGGAATTTGATGTTTACCCTTTTTAGACTCCCCCCCCCCCCAATCCGGCAACCCCCCCCCCCCAAAAAATTTACCCCCAAACCGGTCCCTTCCTCCAAATCTCCCCCTTTCCCCCCCTTCAGGCTATACCCTCCAAACCCGTTCCCTTTTAGACTTCTTTTGATTTATAAAAATCTTAAGAAATTTTTAGTAAGAATCCCTTTTCTCCCTTTCGGTTTAAAAATTTTTGGGGAAATTTAAAAAATTTCCACGGGCCCCCGGTTTTTTTCCAAAACCTGTCCAATATATTTTCCCCATTTGACCCCCCTTTCCCCTTCCCCCCCAAGGCTTATTTTTGGGGCTTTAACCTTCTTTTTTGATTAAAAAAATAATAAAACCCATTTAAAGTACCCAAAAATTGGAAATTTTGGACCAATTTCACACGGGTTCAAAATTATTCCAGTTTCAAATAGGGGTCCAAAAAAAACAACCCCCAGGCTTTACGGGCTTTAAAATTTAACATTTCCCCTCTTTTCCCATTAGTTAGGGCCCCCCCAGGCTTTACATATAAATTTTCATTTTGATTGTTTACTCACATAAAAATTTTTTAATTCACCCCAAAAAGTGAAACCTTTACTGTTATAAAATTCAAAAATAATTGTAAAAATAATATCAGTGCATTTGTGAAGTATATTAGACAAACCCAGTTGCCCGTGTATTAGTTTGCTCACTCGTTTTTTTTTACTCTTGAACAAAAACCCAAAAATCGAACTTTTTCGCTATTTTGAGCCAATTTTTAAGTTTTTTTTAGTACTAAACCCAACCCAGAATCCCCCTCTGTTTCTATAAAAATATCTTCTCTTTTTCCCAAATGAACCAAAAACCCAAAAAAAACAACCATAAAAACCATATGAAAAGGGCACCACAGGTTGCTTTTTTAAAACCCAAAAAAACACTGTTACTGTTTTTTTTTCTCATTATGTACTACTTGCCCCGGTTTTTGCTTTTAGGGTTTGCATGTTTTCCACTTTAAGATCTTTTCCCACTTCTAAGGCCCAAATTTACCACCCACACTTATCTGAGTGAGCGGGAGCTCATGCCAAAGAACAAAATTTGGACCCTGGGGAAAAGGGAAATAAAACTATGGCGGGGAAACCCTCAAAGGGGTTAATAACCAAAATGGTTTTAATAATACACATCACCATTTCCCAAGCTAATAAGGAAGTCTAAAGTGCTTTAAAAAAACCCCTTTGTGGGTTTAGCACTTAGTTATAATTATAATAACAATGAAGTGCTTTTTCTAGCAGATTTAAGAAAAAAAAGGGGGATATAAAAAAAAACCGGGAAACCCGGGAAAAATTTTGGGGTTTCTTGATATTAAAAAAAAATTTTGGAAAAATTTGGGTTCAAAAATAAAACCTAACTTCCGTTTACTAAAAACAGCCAATAAACAAGATATTTTTTCCCTAAAAAACATTTAAATGCGGGACTACAAAAAATATCTTTTATTGTGATTAACAAGCTTACTCTCAAATACCTGGACCTGGAAGATTTGGGGGGGTAAAACGCCCCCGGGGCCCGGTCTGTGACCCAGGCCTCCTGGTGGTTTCAGGGGCCTAAATCAACCAGGCTGTTGCCTGCGGCTGAAACGAAAAACCAACGTACAGCCACACCCGGGGCCTGATCAGGAACTGACTTTGGGGTGCTTGCCAGTGCCAGTTAAAGACTCCCCGGGGGCTTTTGGGAAATTTCCCCCTATGTGTGTTTGGGAGGCATTAAAACATTTCTGGGGCCCCTGACACTTTTTGTTTTGGTCTCTTAACGTGCTAGGTGAAAACCCCCGGGTTTTTTTCTTTGGGGGGGATGGTGAAATCGTCGGGCCAAGTCTTTTGTTTTTTGGGAAACAAAAGCTAAAGGGACCCAGAGACCAGTTTTTTTAAAGAGATAAATTTTAAAAGTTGAAAATTTTTGGGAATTTTTTAAAAGGGGTTTCTTAACAAAAAATAGGGGAAAAAATTTTGGGGAAATAGTTTAAATGCAACCAGTTTGTTTCTATCATATTTCTAAGTATGTTTGTTTTTTTTTTAAAAAAATGTAATTTTTTATTTTTTTGCTGTCAAGAGGACATGTTAGAAAATTAGTTTTTTTTATTATTTTTTTTTTAAATTTTCCAAAAATTACTATTTTTTGGGTTATTTCATTCTAAAACTCAACATGGCCAAATTCCCGTGACACTAAAGGGAAGAGCACAGGTTGTTGCGGCTCAGTTGCCTCTTTGGGGTTTTCAACCCCAAAAAAAAGGGGTTTTCCCAAAAACCTCACTCTGGGGTTTTCAAAAAATGGTTGGGGGGTTTTCAACACCCACCTGGGGTTTTCAACCCAAAGGTTGGGGTTTGCAACACGCTCACCTTTTGGGTTTTCAACAATTGGGTTGGGGGGTTTTCAACAAAGCTCACCCCTTTGGGTTTTTAAAAAATGGTTGGGGTTTGCAACACGCTCACTCGGGTTTTTCAAAAATGGTTTTTTTGGGTTTGCAAAACGCTCACTCGGGGTTTTCAACAATGGTTGGGGTTTCCCAAAAGCTCACTTTAAAGGGTTTAAAAAAAAAGATAGGGGTTTGGGAACAAGCTCACTCTGGGTTATCAACAATGATAGGGGTTTTTCAAACCCAACCCCGGGCTTTTTCCCTCTGGTTTTTCAAAATGATAGGGGGTTTTCAACAACCCCCCTCGGGTTATCACAATTATAGGGGTTTTCAAATATGCTTTTCCAAGATTTGGGGTTTTCATCTTTTTCCAAAAAGGGGTTTTTTAAATTTTTTAAAAGGAAAAAAAAAAACTTGAATAACTCAGGGAAAAAGTTATTTACATTTTTTTCCCCCTTTTTTCAAAAATAAAAATAGGAGTGTCCCTGATTTTTTTTCAGACAATTTGACGAAAAGTGGTTCTATTTAGTATTCCCAAAGGGTTTTTTTGCAAAAAGTTTTTAACCATTTTGCTTTTTCTGACTTTTTGTTCACACAAAAAAAGCCAATTTTTTTTTTTTTTTTTTTTTTTTTTTTTTTCAAAAATTTTTTTTTAAAGGGAATCATTGACAATTTTTTCGGGAAAAAAGTTTGAAAAAACTAGATAAATTTTAACCCTTTTTTTTTTTCATTGATGTTTACTAGAAAAATTGTAAAAACTTTCCAATTTTGTAGGTCAGGGGGGGTTTTTAAGATAAATACAATTTGCCCAAAATCTTTTCAACTTTGGGAACAAAAGTCCCTGCAAACTGTATAGGGGCAAACTAAGCTTTCCCTTTAAAAACAGAAAGAAGTACATATACTTGAAATTGGACCAAAAAAAAAAAAAGTTAGATTTCCCGCTCCCCTGGTTCCCTTTTAAAAAGTACACTAAACAATTGATAATTGGTTCCCCCTATCTCGAGACAAAGGGAGAGGGCAAATTTCCCAGGTCCCACCTTTACTGCAGTCCGGGTTTTTGACACAAAAAGCAAATTTCCAAAAAAAGTCTCCAAAACAGTAGGTATCTTTTCACAGATACGGTACTGTGTACCCCAATCAGCTCTTATAGCCTTACCCTTACCTCACCTATGGTATTTGTGCATGGGGCTCAACCACAGCAAATCACCTTAAATGGGGCTCAACCACAGCAAATCACCTTAAGCCTTTAATAACCCAGGAAAAAACTGCAGTGTGATTGATTACTAACCCCTGCATTAGACCACACTCCACCACTTTCCAAGAGTCTTAACTTGCTAAATATACAAAATATCCACACTTGTTATTGTGCCTACTACATACACAGAACACTCCTCCTTAATAACTATAACAGAACACACAACCATAATACGAGACACAGATCACTCTTCCATAGCCCCCGTGTTCATCTCTCCCTATGCAGAAATGCTATGCACGTAGAATATCCTCTTCAAGGGGGGCTCCTTGGCGTGGTGAAGAGGCTCTTGGTCTGAGGAATTAGACCTGTCAGTCTCCTTCCTCAGACCGAACCTAATTACCCCCCAATCCCCCCTTCCCTATCCCATCCTCCCCTTTTCCTTTCCTCCTACTCCTCCCCCACCCCTCCCTTTTTGCCCTTCCTTTTTGGCCTTTGGGATTTTTTTCCCACAGGCGCGCTAGTTCCTAGGTAGGGGAAAGGGTACCGGGGTCCATCCCATTCCGTTGAGGTTCTTGGCGGTGGCGTAGTTTGCCATGGAATCTAGATTGCCTGAGGATGTCCCGATCCCTCTCTGGTATCCCTGAGGGTGGCCTTAGGTGTCTTTCAGGCGATGGGTGTATCTCTGGAAGCCACCTTTTGGATTCTGGGGGTGGTGGCCGAAGGAGGAATGCTTTGGGGGGGATATCCGGCTGCCCTCCCCTTTTGCCCACCGAGGTAGCTCGGCAAAAGTAAAATTTGCTACCCCCCGGTTTGGGCGGGTTTACGGGGGCAGATGGGTAGGGTAGGGAAACGGGTTCCATTTTTGCATCTTGCTACTTGGGGTGCTGGGGCCCCCCCCTTTTTTTATTCTTTTTTTTTTTTTTTATTTTTTTTTCTTTTTTTTTTTTTTTCTTAAAAACAAAAAAAAAGAAAAACCCTAACCATGGAGAAACCTGACCCAATACCCCGCAAACCCCCCAAGGCCCCTTTTTGGGTTCCCGGGCCCCCCCCTTTCCCTGACCTCGCCTTGTCTTTTTGGCCCAAATCTTGGGCTTTTCCTAAGGCCCCCTGTACCTCTTGCTGGTGCTTTTTTTCCTCACCCGTTTTCGGGAACCCGGACTTCCACTAAACTCCTTCGTTTTGGTCTGACCCCCTGTTTCTCCTTTGCCCATGCTTTCCGGGTTTTCTTCCCTCTTGGGGGCGGCGTTTTTCGAATCCCCACCCCCGCCCCAAACTCGGACTGACTCGGGCCCCTTTTCTAAACGTAAAACGACAATCTCCTAATGTGTTACTTCATTACCTTCCCATTCTCCTCGGAAAAGCCTGACAACGTCATGCACTCCCTCTCCACACTCTTTTTCGGCCCCACACAATGGACAAAATTTCCCTTTTTTAAAGCCCGACTTCTACTGCCTTTTCTTTCTGACCATATTTTGGCAAAGCGCCCTAAAACCACTTTTGGTAGAGATATTTTCCTTTTCCCATGCTCTTAAAGGGGTAGCGCATCATCACAGTCCAAATTTCAAACCCAGCTCATAAATTTTTCTCTTCTTTCACATATCGATACTTTTCCTATCACTGTCGAAAAACATAAACCCTCAATTTTGTAGTGGTACTGTTTTTCTGCCCCATAAACCCTAGTCCCCAAAAGAATTTTAAAAAATGTGGCACTGACATTCCGAACAGCTGGAACTCCCAAAATCTAAATCCCCAAATTTTCAAGGGGAGACACTTATGTTCTTTTTCCCGCCCACAGGCGAAGGGCGATACCCTTTCAATGTGGCTCGTTTTAAAAATTTTTTACAGCCGTAACTCCCATCCTTTTGTTTTGTAGCAGGAAATTCGGTTCAAGTTCCAAAGGTGATCCCCACACCGCAACATGGGAGGAATTTCTGGTGATTTGGGGGCCCCCCACCAAAATATTTTCAGATTTTATACCCCAATGGGCCCCGTTTTGGGACCGATTACCATTCTAAAAATTTTTTGCAGTCGAACTCCCTCTTTTCCTTAATTGTCATTAGGGTCACCCTTTGTAACCTCTCGGGCCCTTGGGCCCAATCACTTAAATTTCGGGAAAAATTTGTTTTTCCTCAAAGGCAGAAGGTCTCCCTTAGCTATGGCAGTTTCCCCATCTCCCCCCTCCAAGGGAGACTTTCCCCGTGTTTTTTTTATTCTCGTGTTTTAAAGCGTTCCCCCCACTTCTTTGGGGGCACAACTTTTTGCAGCCCCTCTGCGGTTGCCAAAATTCCCATAGTCATTCCTGTATCTAATTCTTTTGCTGTCCTGGGCTCAGACGTCCCTACTTCAACTCCTCAGTCTGTCTTCACTTCTTCGTGTCCTCCCTCACAAATCCCGGTATCGACAAGACCTCATATGACACCTCCTCCCAATCGTCCCTCTACTTCTCAGAGGCCCAAAAAATCTCCTTTAACCCCTCCTTCCCTTCATCCACCTCCACATTTTACCTTTCCGGTCTCTGTACCTGGGTCTTCCCCTTTCACTGGCTCTGTTACAAGTGTGGAGGTTCATCCTCCTCCTCGTACTGTGCCTTCCTCCCCTGTCCCCTCCCAAGTTTCTTCCTCTTCTGCCACCTCCCAGGTTTCTGCCTCTTCTGTCCCCTCCCACACTTCTCCAGTTCCCTCCACCCTTTTGCCCCCCCCCTACCTTGGTACAGTCCATTACAGCTCCGATCTTTACTCAAACTCCTCCTCCTTCCATCTCCAATATTGTCTCCCATACGATGTCTCTGAACTCCGAAACACTTGAAGCAATCTCTGAATATATTGCAGAGACCAAACCATCATGGACACTGATCCACCCTCTGTCCTTCTCTTTCCTCTTCTCCATCTGCGCAACTCCTTTCTTCACAACGCACCGTTCCTTAGCTACTTGAACATTTTCCTTTGCCACCGCATGTGGACTTTTCTAACCCCTCTAGTCCGTAGGTACCCTTACCTGCGGATCTCAGGTATCTTTATCATTGCCAATCATGGCCTATTTACAGTGAATATTCGCGGCCTCAAGGTAATCGGGGTGAGCTTCAGATGTTGCTCTCCCAGTTTTTCCCTGTTGGTGTTTGCTTACAGGAACCAAAATTACACTCTGCCATTATCTATCCTATCTCAGGCTATAATTTATTGTATTCTTCAGATCCTTTTCCTGATCGGACCTTTAATGAAAGTGCCCTTCTATGCACTGATATTCCGTACCATCAGCTATTTGTTCGTACTTCGCTGCATTACACAGCAGCCCGTATCCACTTGCATAGGTGGTATACACTCTGTTCTTTGTATCTCTCTCCTTCTTGGGCATTATCTATCCCAGATATTGCCTTTCTTGTTTCGTAAATTACCACCACCACTTCTGTTACTTGGCGATTTTAATGCCCATCATTTCCTCTGGGGGGGGGTCTCCCTGTGATTCCCATGGCATTCAGTTAGAGGCTTTCTTGCTACCTACCCCTCCATGTTTAAAAAACGGGTACTCACACCCATTTTGATCCTTGGACTCATCCTCTCTCTTGCATCGATCTCTCATCTGCTCTTCCTCCGCCGCATTAGACTTCACCTGGTCTGTTCTCCCCGGATTTACATGACAGCGATCTTTTTCCCAATCATTCTTACTTCCCCTTCATATTCACCACCTCTTCGTAACCCACGCTGGCAATTTGATCAGGCAAATTGGAACCCTTTTACTCACAACTAACTTTTTTTAGTGAGGTTCCTTCTTCGTCCTCCATTGATGACTTTTACACCTCTTCTCATCCTCCTTTTTAAAACCGCAGCTTCTCATTCTATACCCCAAACTTCGGCAGGCATTCTCAGAAATGCATGCCTTGGTGGTCTCCTGCTGTGCTCGTGCAGTACATTTGAAACGCGCTGCGTGGGCAGGTACCGTACAATAGAACCACGGAGAGATTTCTTGATTTTAAGCAAAAGCTTGCGATCGCTCGCCATGTCATCCGTGACGCTAAACGCACTTGCTGGCGAGATTATGCCCTCCTCCATCACCTCTGCTTCCTCTATGAGTGCAGTCTGGAAAAAAGTACGAAAACTGAGTGGTAAATATTCTCCTGACCCGCTCCTGTTCTGCGGGTTGCCGTGTCAATATAGCAAACCCACTAGATGTTGCCAGTGAAATTGGCAATCATCTGGTCCGTATTTCTCAGGGGCTCCATCTATGCCCCTCGTTTCTTTCCTCAAAGTCCTGCCAGAGAGTTACACCCTTGAACTTTTCTTCTCTCAGAGAAGAACAGTATAATGTGCCTTTTACACTTCAAGAACTGGAGGCAACACTTTTAGCTTGCCGATCATGGGCATCTGTGCCCGACGACATTCATATTCGTATGCTACAACATTTACTCAGTCAGCCCTTGCAGTCCTATACGCCTTTCAATCTTATTGGTCACAAGAGTTCTTCCACAGCTGTGGAAATCTGCCATTGTTCTCCCTTTCCACAAACCAGGAAACTACGGGACATGAAGCCTCCCACTATCGTCCCATTGCTCTTACCAGTGCAGTTTGCAAAGTGATGGAACGCCTGGTAAATAGACGTTTAGTGTGGGATTTAGAGACACACAACATCTCTCCACTTGTCAATATGGCTTTCGTAAGGGACTTCTACCATAGATCCATTACTACGCTTGGATACATATGTTCGTAATGCCTTTGCGAATAACCACTCAGTTATTGCCATATTTTTTTACCTTGAAAAGGCATATGACACAACTTGGAGGTATAATATTTTGACCCAAGCCCACTCCTTAGGCCATCCTTCCTTAAGAACTTTTTAACTGACAGGCATTTCCGTGTTCGGGTTAATAATGTGCTCTCCCCGGACTTTATCCAGGCTGAAGGTGTCCCCCAGGGATGTGTTCTGAGCACAGTTTTTCTCCTTGCTATAAATGATTTGGCCTCTAGTCTTCCATCAAATATTTGGTCATCACTCTATGTTGATGACTTCGTTATTGCCTGTGCAGGCGCTGACTGTCACCTCATTACAGTTTCTCTCCAGCATTTCGGTTGACCGTTTTTTCCAATTGGGCCACCACACATGGGTTTTAAATTTTCCAGCACCAAAACTCGCCAAATTACTTTCACTAGACGCTCTGTCATCTCCGATCATCCTTTGTAAACCCCTAAAGGCTCCCGTATCCCTGAACGTGATAGTCAGGTTTCTGGGGCCCCCCTTTTTGACTGTAGGGTTTTCCTGGAAACCCACATTAACCTCTCTGAAGGCAACTTGTCACAGCCGCTGAACCTTCTTAAAAAACCCCTTTCTCATCTTTTTATGGGGAGCTGATCGTCGAACTCTCCTTCGCCTACATTTTCCCCCCTCATTTTATCGAAACTTGATTTTGGTGATCAGATCTATCAGCAGCCTCTCCTGCTACCTATCTAGCCTTAACCCCATTCATCACCAAGGATTACGTTTATGCCTTGGTGCTTTTTGCTCTTGCCCTGTTGAGAGCCTCTATGCAAAGCAAACGTTCCATCTTTATCCGATCGCCGTGATGCCCATTCCCTTTCCCGCTACTGTGTACGCTCTCTGATCTCCGCAATCCTTCCATTTATAGAATGGTCACTGATTAGTAGACATTCTTTATTTGTTCGCCGCCCCTGTTTACTCCATCCCTTCTCTCTTTGCCTACAGTCGCTCTTATCTTCTCTTCAGTTACCACCTTTCTATGTTCATGTAGCATCTCACTTTTCCCTACCCTCTGGAATTTTCCAGCTGTTTGAGTCTGTTCTTTCTCCTCCCCCTCACTCGAAAGCCCAACTGCTTACGGTCGCTTCCCGCTCTCCTTTTTTTTGACCACTTCCACTCTCATTCTTCATGCCATTGCAGTGTGCACAGATGGCTCAAAGGGTCTTCTGACGGCGTAGGATTCGCAGCAGTGTTTTCCGGACAGCGTCGTATGAGGGCATTTACTATCTTCGCTAGAAATCTTTACTGCTGAATTGTATGCCATTCTTGCAGCACTTATCCGTATTGCATCATGCCCAAGCATCATTTGTGGTGTCTCAGACTCCCTTAGTGCTTTACAGGCTAACAGAAATTTAAATACACCTCACCCCTTAGTCCTCCTTATCCAACTTTGGCTACGCCGCATCTCTTCCAAGCAATAAAGATATTTTTTTTGTTGGGTCCCGGTCATGTTGATGTACAGGCAATGAACAGCAGACACTGCTGCACGGTCAGCAGTACATGACCTACCAGTTTCATATAGAGGTGTTCCATTTACAGACTATTTTGCTGCAATAGCTACCCACCTTCACACCCGTTGACAACAACGTTGGTCTACTCTGCTCAGTAACAAACTTCAATCTATTAAACCGAGTATAGGTTATTGCCGTCTCTTGTCACCAGTGTTGAGGTTGGGAGACTACTCTCTCCCGTCTTCACATTGGCCATACTCGTCTTACTCATGGTTATCTCATGGAGAGGCGCCCTGCTCCTCTCTGTGAGAATTGTCAGGTTCCATTATCAGTCAGCCACATTCTATTAGACTGCCCCCTCTATCAATGAGCACGCAGAATATAAACCTCCAACGTCGTCTTCGCTCCGCTGCTCTCTCTTTACCTTCCCTTCTCGCTGATGAACTCACCTTTCATCCAGACTCTCTCATTGACTTTTTGACAACAACTGACTTACTTCACAAACTCTGATGATACCTTCAGCCCTTTCTACCTCAATCTCTTGCTGCCCTCTACTCCCCGCACTATCCCCTGCCCAATACCCTTGCTTCCTTCCCTACCCTGCAGCGCTGTATAGCCCTTGTGGCTTAGCGCTTTTTTTTTAATTATAATAATAATAAAATGCACTTAAAAGGGCCCCGAAGATCTGGAATTCATTGCCAGAACAAACTAAAGGATCCCCTGTCTGCATATCAGTTTAAGGCCCTAATAAGAAATCACCTCATCACCCAAAACTAACCAGATAAGCTGTACCTAATCACACCCAGTTTTCAAAAGCTACTCATATTGTGCTGATAAAATGCTCAAACCACTTACTACTCCCAAAATTAGGATGTCTGTTTTCTTTCATTGTTTTAAATAGTAGTAGATTGCAATACAGTACATCATAATGTAAATTGTTCCATTGTAATACCAAATTTTATAGTTTAAATATTTACTAAATTGTAATACATTATATTGTAAATTATTTTAAATTGTTACATTGTAATACTGTAATCTTTATTAACTAATTCAATAGTGTAATAATTCTCTACAAGACTTATCAAAACCATGTAGCATCACCTGATATAATATTTAATTCTCCTGTACTCACTATAACTCATCTAATGACCATATGAACTATGTATTATTGCCTTACTATTCTTAAGTTAATCTTTAAGTTTTCCCAAAATGCTCAGCATACAGAGGGCTTTTGGCATGTAAAACCCAACTTTTATATTCCTCTGTACAACCATGTAATTTGTCAAAATAAAAATCTTAATCTTAGGATCAAGCCTCGTCAGCAAAATCCCAAATTCCCAATGCACAAACTGGATTTTTTCCAGCATTAACCTTGCCACAACCTCACTGTATGTTATAAAATGTCACTAGTGGTTTTTGCTGGCCTTTTTTTTTTTTATTAAGTCTTTTATATATGACAGTAAATAGTGGCTTTTCCCAAAGTACTGGAAATGTTGTTTGTTATTTTGTTGCAGATTAATACGATTTCTACTAGATGGAGTGTCAAGACAAGATTTGCATCTTAATTTTTTTTTTAAAGTTTGTGATGAAATATTGTGGGTATGAATTTTTGTGAATAGTAAAGAATCAGTATGAGAGACAATTGGGGAGGCAAAAGTGGCAGATAAAGTGACTGGTGGACAGAAAGATTATTGTGCTATGATCTTAAAAACAAACAATTCAGAAATTCAAAAAATCAACTTTTGCTTGTTGCTTGTGATTCAGTTGATCCAGTGTATTTTATCCTGTATTTTGAAGTCCATTTGATATAATTAACATTATTTGATATAATTACATTTTTCCTCGAGGGATGCAGGAGTGGAAAGAATCCTGTGTTTCAAAAGAAGGATCTGATGATGATTCCTCTTTTGGTTCTGTCATCATGAGCGTGTAATAATGCAAAAGGTCTTTTCTATTTATTAATTTATTGTAAGCTTTGAAATTAAATTTATTATTATGTTATCAGACCAAAACATCCAGGAATGAGATCTGTTATAGTTTTCTTTGTGGTAAATTTTTATAGATTTTTTCCTTGAAATGAGATTATTGATGTTCTGGTGTTGAGGCGTCTGGGGAAACAACTAAGATAATGTCATTGCATCTTAAAACCCTGACACATCCTGTTGGATGTTAATTTTTTCAGTCTTTCTTCCTCCAGAAAGTATGAGAGGGTAAAAAGAGAAAAGGGGCAAGAGGAGAGAAAGGGAAGGCTGAGAGTAAAGAAAGAAGGGGGGAAGAGAGAAGAGAAAATGGAGATGAGGGTAGGAAGGAAGGCAGGAAGGAGAAGAAGAGAGGGAGGGGTTGGGTAGATAATATTATGTAAAATATATACATGTATAGTAAAAAAATTTGTTTAGCATTGCTGAATACACATCACAACCTATTTAAAATCAGGGTGACTTATACATATGAAAACTTCAGTAACGTATATATAATTTATATACTGTAAATTTCATACATGAAAATATGTCAAAAATAAGTGGAATAACCCATATAAACATTTGTCATTACTGTTTAAGTATATTTTTGCAGTACAGAACAGTTGCTTGGCAGATCACATAAATTAAAATACAGTATTTCATTGATAATTTTTGAAGTACAGCTAATCTTTATTACTGTGATTTACACAAATTTGTTCTACACAGTTCCTTTTGTAAAGTTTTCAATGTCCAAGCTATTTTAGTGCAAATGTAAACAAAAATATGCCATTTAATATATCTGAATAAATCTTTCATTTCCCCAAGCTAATTTTTTCATCCAAATATTTTCTTGCTTAGTGAGTGCAATACTTCATGAAGACATTGAAAGTGAAATATGCAAACGAGTGTGGTGGAACATCAGAGACAAAAAAGGCACTGGTCACAAGAATCGACCAGTGGAGACCAGGGGGAAACAGCATATGTGAGGGGATGAAATTGTCTCATTAATTGTGTGGTAAACCGGGGAAAAGAACTTGTTCTTTAAATAATGCCTGTGGGTTTCTTGAATAAACACCAAGTACGTAAGTAATGAAATGAGAGGGACAGTGGGTTTGGGGGAAAAGAAAATGTCTGAACCCAAAAGGGTCATACAGTTCCTGGAAAATGGAGACAATCAGACTTGACCTAAGTAAGGGAAAAGATGAGATGAGGTAAAAAATTAACATGTCAACAAAATAAGCACTTTATAAAGGCTAAAATGACTTTAACCGAGGATAGGGAGGGAAAAGGCAGTATGCAGGTTGCTAAATGTTATGCTTGACAATTCAGAGTGCAGATAAAGGGGGAAACTGCCCTTGAAGGATTGTGGGTTGGTGCTGAAACTGGTTGCCCTGTGTCTTTGGATGACATAAGTTTTCCTGGGAGCCCCCTTTTTCCACTTTCGGGAGGTGCAGCCAAAAGAATACGACTCCTGGAATTTCTGGTCACACTTCAATTGTTGCTAAACCTGGCTCTGTTGATTTGGGAGGTGCCATCATGGTGTACTGGGGTTCCTAGTATACTAGTGGGGAAGGTAGGGTTGGTTTCCTGAGCAATTTTACTTCGGGGTATATCAAAGGACACTTTGATTTGGAGGGTTATATATATTCCTTTGAGAGCAAGGGGCTAGTAACCCCTTCTTTTGTATACTTTTTTTTTTTCCAACAAGTCGGCCATCTCCCCCCAGGGCAGGGTGACCCAAAAAGAAAGAAAATCCCCAAAAAAAAATAGTACTTTCATCATCATTCAACACTTTCACTTCACTCATACATAATAAACTGTCTTTGAAAGGGGTGCCCAGATACAACATTTAGAAGCATATATAAAGATACATAACAAAGCCCTCCAAACTGCCAATATCCCAAAACCCCCCTTTAAAGCGCAGGCATTGTACAGTGGACCCCCCCTTAAGAAAATTAATTCGTTCCTGAGAGCTCATCGTAAGCTGAAATTATCGTTGGGGGGCGAATTAATTTTCCCCCATAAGAAATATTGGAAATCAAATTAATCCGTTCCTGACACCCCAAAGTAAGAAAAAAAAATTTTACCACATGAAATATTAATTTTAATACACACAAACTGAAGAAGACATACACAATTACTATTCTACTAAGAATAGAATACATGACACTTACCTTTATTGAAGATCTGTGATGATTGATGGGATGGGAGGAGGGAGAGTGTTGAAGTTATTATTTAGAAGGGAATCCCTTCCATTAGAACTTGAGGTAGCAAGTCCTTTTCCAGGGTTACTTCCCTCTTCTTTTAATGCCACTAGGACCAGCTTGAGAGTCACTGGACCTCTGCACACAACAAAAACGTCCATTGAGCTTTGTAGCTCCTGTTCCTTTAAGACTTTCCTAAAATGGGGCCCTAACATGTCATTGTACAGGTTGCAAAACACGGTTTGCAGTAGCTGGTTAGGGTGATTTTCATCCGTAAAGGTTGCAGTTCAACCCACTTTTGCACACATTTCCTTAACCCTTTCAGGGGCGGCAGGCCCTCTCCTAAATTAAAAAAAAAAAAAATTAATTTTTTCTTTTGAAATTATAGAGAATCTTTTCCCAAACATAATACACCAAAAGTATGAAATTGACGGAAAACTTAGGGAAAATTATGCTCTCATGAAGTTAGCGGTCTCAATAATGTTTACGCATCGGCGATTTCGCCCACTTTGAGCCCTTTTCTCAGCCAATTCCAATGTACCATCGACAAAATCATACCTATTTCGCTAGAACTCCATTTTTTCTATCGAATGAGTACAAAAAACTACCCATTTACCAATTTCAAGTAACTAATAACATGGTCAAAAATTTGGCAATTTTCCCAAATTTTCACACAAATTTCAAAAGATCCCAAATTTTTCCAAATAGGGTCCAAGAAAAACAAGACAGACTTTTCCTGGAAACAAATAACTTTCCTCTGTCCATTATCATGTCCCCAGGGCCCCTGTTGCATTCTTTTGCATTCCACTTTGAATTTTTTATTCTCACAAAAAATAGAATATTTCTGTGTGCAGACTACTGCATTCGTGTAAAATGGTATAAATAATATCACACACTTGTGAAAGAATATTAGACTCACCATTGACGTATATATGGACGCGTGGAAAAGATTTGTTTAAACCCTTTTAACTTTGGCAGAAATCGAACATTTCGCTACTTTGAGCTCAATTTCAAGGTACTTTTCATTGTGAACCAATCAAAATCATACAAATTTCCATAATATGTCTTCCATTCTATAAAATGAGACCAAGAAAAAATAGAAACAACCATAAAACATATGAAAATACACTGCAAAGTCGCTGTTTTAAACCAAAAACACGGTTGGAGTTTTTTCTCTCATTATCACTGTCCCCCTGCAGGATTTTTTTATACTGTGCACACTGACCACATAGACCCATTCTTTCATACGTAGGCCTACCACTTTCTCTCGCTAGATTTGAAGGCGCTAGAATTTATGTGTACTATATGGCACCAACCCCCGGTGTGCAAGCCGTACTAGTATGGCCCCAAAACCCTGAAAGGGTTAATCTTTTTTCAATTCCATACTAATTTTTCACCCTTTTTACTACAGGAATGGCACTAGAAGCTTTCATGGGGTCCTGGTGACTTATTTTGCAGTTACAAGCACTAAAAACACCTGGATAATGTGAAAGGTACCGAATTATGCATAGATGCGCCCTGAAACGGCTGCTTGTAAACACTGGCACTGAGGCCACGCGTGGGAGTGTCCCGGGCGAATCATGTAAGGCGAGTTTTTTATCGTGAGGCGATGCAAAATTTTTTTGCATTCAAATGTTTCATAGGGCAGATTTAACATAACGCATGCGTTCGTAAGGCGGGGGTCCACTGTACTTCCCATTTCAGTACTCAAGTCCGTCTATATAAAAAAAATTTGGGTTTTTCCCAGATCCCTTCACTAAATATTCCCCCTGCTCACACCCCAAAACAGCTCGTTAAGTCCCAAAAACCATTCACTCCTATCAAACATGCTTATCACGCTTGCTGGAAGTCCAAGCCCCTTTTCCACAAAACACCTTCCTTTACCCACCCCTCTAACCTTTTTGAGGATATCCCTACCATGCTTTCTTCCCCTACAGATTTTTACACTCTCCATATCATTATACAAGTACTTTGATCCATTCTCTCTAAATGACCAAACCACATCAACAACCCCTCTTCAGCCCTCTACTAATACTTTTATTAACTCCACACCTAATTTCCACACTTCGAATTCTCTGCCTAATATTTTCACCCCATTGCCCTTAACAGGACATCTCCACTGCCTCCAACTGCCTCCCCCCTGCAGCATTTACAACCCAAGCTTCACACCCATATAAGAGTGTTGGTACCAACTATACTTTCATACATTCCCTTTTTTGCCTCCATAGATAATGTTTTTTGTCTCCACATATGCCTCAATGCACTACTCACCTTTTTCACTCTTAAATTTCTGGGGTTAACCTCATCCTTCATAAACCCATCCGCTGACACTTCAACTCCCAAATATCAGAAAACTTTTTACTTCTTCCATACTCCCTCTCCTCCAATGGATATCCATTTTTTTCTTTAAAATTGTTTGATACCCTATCCCCTTAAATTCTCTTTATCTATGTTCATTTTCCAGCTTTCTAACCTTTACACACCCTCCCAAACTCTTCACTAACCTTTGCAACTTTTCTTTGGGAATCTCCCGTAAGCACAGCATCATCAGCAAAAAGTAACTGTGTCAACTTCCATTTTGTACTTGATTTCCCATAATTTAATCCCACCCTCTTCCCAACACCCTACATTTACCTCCTTTAAACCCCATCTATAAATATATTAAACAACCATGGTGACATTACACATACCTGCTAAGACCTACTTTTAACCGGAAGTAGTCTCCCTCTCTTCTACACACCCTAACCTGAGTCTCACTATCCTCATAAAAACTCTTTACAGCATTTAGTAACTTACCACCTATTCCATATACTTGCAACATCTGCCACATTACTCCCCTATGCACTCTATCATATGGTTTTTTCTAAATCCATAAATGCAATGAAAACTTCCCTACCTTTATCTAAATACTGTTCACATATATGCTTCAATGTAAACACTTGATCTACACATCCCCTACCCACTCTGAAACCTCCTTGCTCATCCGCAATCCTACATTCTGTCTTACCTCTAATTCTTTCAATAATAACCTTACTGTACACTTTTCCTGGTATACTCAGTAAACTTTTTATTTTTTTATTATTATCACACTGGCCGAGTCCCACCAAGGCAGGGTGGCCCGAAAAAGAAAAACTTTCACCATCATTCACTCCATCACTGTCTTGCCAGAAGGGTGCTTTACACTACAGTTTTTAAAACTGCAACATTAAACACCCCCCTTCAGAATGCAGGCACTGTACTTCCCATCTCCAGGACTCAAGCCCGGCCTGCCAATTTCCCTGAGCCCCTTCATAAATGTTACTTTGCTCACACTCCAACAGCACGTCAATTATTAAAAACCATTTGTCTCCATTCACTCCTATCAAACACATTCACGCATGCCTACTGGAAGTCCAAGCCCCTCGCACACAAAACCTCCTTTACCCCCTCCCTCCAACCTTTCCTAGGCTGACCCCTACCCCGCCTTCCTTCCACTACAGACTGATACACTCTTGAAGTCACTCTGTTTCGCTCCATTCTCTCTACATGTCCGAACCACTTCAACAACCCTTCCTCAGCCCTCTGGACAACAGTTTTGGTAATCCCGCACCTCCTCCTAACTTCCAAACTACGAATCTCTGCATAATATTCACACCACACATTGCCCTCAGACATGACATCTCCACTGCCTCCAGCCTTCTCCTTGCTGCAACATTCATCACCCATGCTTCACACCCATAAAGAGCGTTGGTAAAACTATACTCCTCATACATTCCCCTCTTTGCCTCCAAGGACAAAGTTCTTTTTCTCCACAGACTCCTAAGTGCACCACTCACCCTTTTCCCCTCATCAATTCTATGATTCACCTCATCTTTCATAGACCCATCCGCTGACACATCCACTCCCAAATATCTGAATACATTCACCTCCTCCATACTCTCTCCCTCCAATCTGATATCCAACCTTTCATCACCTAATTTTTTTGTTATCCTCATAACCTTACTCTTTCCTGTGTTCACTTTTAATTTTCTTCTTTTGCACACCCTAAAAAACAAATTCATCCACCAATCTCTGCAACTTCTCTTCAGAATCTCCCAAGAGCACAGGGGTCATTAGCAAAGAGCAACTGTGACAACTCCCACTTTATGTGTGATTCTTTATCTTTTAACTCCACGCCTCTTGCCAAGACCCTCGCATTTACTTCTCTTACAACCCATCTATAAATATAATTAAACAACCACGGTGACATCACACATCCTTGTCAAAGGGCCTACTTTTACTGGGAAATAATTTCCCTCTTTCCTACATACTCTAACTTGAGCCTCACTATCCTCGAAAAACTTTTCACTGCTTTCAGAAAACCTACCTCCTAAAACCATACACCTGCAACATCTGCACATTGCCCCCCTATCCACCCTGTCAAAACCCTTTTTTCCAAATCCATAAATGCCACAAAGACCTCTTTAGCCTTATGTCTGTATAGCCCTTGTGGCTTAGCACTTCTTTTTGATTATAATAATAATTTAGCTTGATAATAATTTGGCTTGAAAAAAGCTCCTGGAGAGCGAAACGTTGTCACAATAAATGTCCACATTAGTTGCACTTGTGTCCTTTTATTTTACATATTGTCGGTAATTCTACCAACTTTATTACAATAATTTAGCCTTATGTAAATACTGCTCACTTATATGTTTCACTGTAAACACCTGGTCCACACACCCCCTACCTTTCCTAAAGCCCCCTTTGTTCATCTGCTATCCTATTCTCCGTCTTACTCTTAATTCTTTCAATAATAACTCTACCATACACTTTACCAGGTATACTCAACAGACTTATCCCCCTATAATTTTTTGCACTCTTTTTTTGTCCCCTTTGCCTTTATACAAAGGAACTATGCTGCTCCCCTGCCAAATCCCTAGGTACCTTACCCTCTTCCATACTTTTAAATTAAATAATTGCACCAACCACTCCAAAACTAAATCCCCACCTGCTTTTAAACATTTCTATCTTTATCCCATCAATCCCGGGCTGCCTTACCCCCTTTCATTTTGCCTACTGCCACACGAACTTCCCCCACACTCACAACTGGCTCTTCCTCACTCCTACAAGATGTTATTCCTCCTTGCCCTATACACAAATCACAGCTTCCCTATCTTCATCAACATTTAACAATTCCTCAAAAAATTCCCTCCATCTTCCCAATACCTTTAACTCTCCATTTAATAACTCTCCTCTCCTATTTTTAACTGTCAAATCCATTTGTTCTCTAGGCTTCCTTAACTTGTTAATCTCACTCCAAAACTTTTTCTGATTTTCAACAAAAATTTTTTGATAACATATCACCCACTCTCTCATTTGCTCTCTTTTGGGATTGCTTCACCCACTCTCTTAACCTCTCTCTTTTTCCCCATAACTCTTCCCTCCTTGCATCACTTCTACTTTGTAAAAACTTCCCCATATGCTAACTTATTCCCCTGTAATTTTTACAATCTCTTTGTCCCCTTCTCTTTTACGTAATAAAAACTATTTGCATGCTTTTCTTTTCCAAACCCTAGGTACCTTTCCCCCTCTTTCATACATTTATTAAACAAAAATAAACCAACCACTCCAACACTATATTCCCCTTGCTTTTAACATTTGTCATTACCCCCTTTCATTCTGCATAATGCCTCACGTAAACCTCCCCCACACTCACATCCTGCTTTTTCTTCACTCCTAAAAGATGTTATACCTCCCTGGCCAGTGCATGAAATTACAACCGCCTCCCTTTATTCATCGACATTTGGAAGTTCCTGAAAATATTCCCATCATCTACCCAATACCTCCAGCTACCCATATACTAATTCCCCTACTCTGTTTTAACTGACAAATCCATTCTTTCCCTAGGTTTTTTTTAAAAATTGTTTATCTCTTACCTCCAAATTTTTTTCTTTTTTTCCTGCAAAATTTCTTGACAGTGCCTCTCCCACTCTATCATCTGCTCTCCTTTTGCACTCTCTCCCCCACTCTCTTCACCTTTCTTTTACTCTGCAATATACTCTGCTCTTCTTATAACACTTCGCTTTGTAAAAACCTGTCATTAGCTTCCTTTTTCCCCTTTTATTCACACCCTTTACTCCATTCCACCAATCATTCCTCCTTCCCCCACCCTCCTATAACCACAAACTTCTGCCCCACAAATTTTAATATTGCCATTTTTTAGAACTATTCCAAACCCTCTTCAACCCCCCCCCCCCCACTAACTCATATTTGCACTACCCCACCTTTCTGCCAATAGTTGCATGTATCTCAGCCTAACTTCCTCCTCCCTTAGTTTTATACACTTTCACATCTCTCTTACTTGCTGTTGCCATTTTCCTTTGTCCCATTTACCTCTCACTCTAACTGTAGCTACGACTGAATAAAAAACCGATTGCTAGTTGTCCCTCTAAAAACATGTACATCCTGAAGCCTACCCATCAACCTTTCATCCACCAATACATAATCTAACTACTTTGATTATGTGCTATATCATACCTTGTATACTTATTTATCCTCTTTTCCTAAAGTATACAAAATTAATGAATTATGTTTGATAGCGTGTGCTGAGAACTTTGATGCCATTGCATTAACTGAAACATGGATGATTTAAAGGGTCGGGATATATTGCTGAGTGTAACATTCAAGGGTTTTAAATTGTTCCATGTGGATAGATGTAATGGGAAGGGGAGAGGGGTTGCATTATATGTACGAGAAAATATTGTTGTATAAAAACAGGTTAAAGAGTAGATGGACTAGTAACAGAACCTGTTTGGGTTGAGTTTGTAGAAGGTCAAGAAAAACTAATTCTAGGTGTAATATACCGACCTCCAGGGTTTGGGTCACAATAGAGGGAGACTTCTTTGGGATGAAATTGTTTAGGGCTCCTAGACACAATAACGTAGTGATAGTAGGGGATTTTAACTTAAATCAAATTGACTGGACTTCTTTTACCAGTAATCTGAGTCCAGTGGCTTTATGGAAGTGGTTCAGAACTGTTTTCTGAAGCAGTGTTAAAAGAGCCTACCAGGGGTAATAATTTGCTCGACCTAGTCTTGGGCAAATAAGGACACTCATAAATAATCTGGAGATCGCTGAAGAGCCTGTCACAAGTGATCACAAATCCATCACCTTTAGCATTAACTGGAATACAAGAATAACGAAAGGAGAGAAGGAAGTATCTTCTGCTTCTATCAACTTTTCTGTACTCGACTGAGGAAGCCTGCTGTGTGGGCGAGGCGTTTCGAAATAAAGATACCTAACTGTTGCATAGTGTCTTACCTAACAATCTGTGGGTATTTTAAATACCATTTCAATGTTCAGAAAGACGTAAAATTAGGGGATATGATTGAGGTGTATAAATGGAAGACAGGAATAAATAAAGGGGATGTAAATAGTGTGTAAAAAATATCTACCTAGACAGGACTCGCACAATGGTTTAAGTTTGGAAAATTCAGAATCGGAAGGATATAGGAAAGTACTGGTTTGGTAATAGAGTTTGGAGGGGTTGGAACAAACTCCAAGTACCCCTTTTAAGAGGCCAGAACGTTGTGTAGCTTTAAAAATAGGGTTTGGGTAAATACATGATAGATGTGGGTGGTGTGAGTTAGACCTGATAGCTTGTGCTAACAGGGCGGTTGCCGTGTTTCCTCCCTTAAGTCAATGTGACCTGAAACCCGACTAGGTTGGGTGTATTGGCTTAAGCCGTAGGAGACTTGGACCTCCTCGCATGGGCCATAGGCCTTCTGCAGTGTTCCTTCGTTCTTATGTTCTTATGTTCTTATACACTCCAGCAGACAATGATTGGAGTAAGAGATGTAGTGGTGGAGGTAGTAGTAGTAATAGGGGAGCCAGTCCAAATACTAAGAAAGAGGAGCACTACAAGGAGCTAGGGCCCACAAAGAGTAGAAGCAAGAACACAGAAGGGGGAAATAATAAAAGAACAAATACCCAAAGCAGAAGAAAGAAAACCCAAAGGAAAAAGAGGAAAGGGAAGAGGGAGAAGGGAAAAAAGAGGAATCAGGTTAATCTTGGGGTTTTTCCTGAATTTTGGAGCATTTTACAATGTAAGGGGAAAAGGGAAAAGCATCTACAGAGACAAAGCCAAGACTAAGATTCATACAAGGAAAGTTGTGTATAAGGGAGGATTCAATCAAAGGGGCGACTGTGAAAGTTAGATGTAGGATAGACATATTAGCAGACCATCAATGGGATGACTGTGATCTCTGACACGAAAAAAGAGCATTGTTGGTGTGGGCAAGCCTAACACTATTTTTTGTGCTCCCTAATTCTGTCAGAAAGAGATCGGCCATTTTCTCTCCAAAGTACTGAAAAAGGACGGGAGGAGCAAGGAATAGAGAAAGACACCAGGAGCATCTATAAAGGAGGAAAGGTATGAACTAGATTAGTGCAAAGAGTGTTCGTCGGGCAAAAAGTAATTTTGATGTCTAAGGAACAAGTGAGTTGTTGAGATTAGAAAGACTAGAAATGAAAGGAAGGCAGAGGACAGGAGAGTTCACAGGAGTAGAGAGTTTGGGAGAGAAGAAAGTCCGTTTATCATGTTAAAAATCAAAGTCAAATAAAAGGGGAAGGGTAGCCAAGACAGGAAAATGAGCAATGAAGAGGGGGAAATTTTCCCGTTTCCCCCGGGGGAACAAAAGGATCACAACTGAGGAGAGAAAAAAGGAAAAAAAAAAAAAAGGAGAAAAAACTTTTTTTGACAGGGGAAACAGCGCTGTATAGCCCTTGTGGCTTAGCGCTTTTTTTTTATTATAATAAAAAAATAAACTGAAAAAGGGGAAAAGCTGAAAAAGGAAAGAAAGTGAATGTAAAACCACCCCTGCATAGGCTTGCGGTAAAGGGAAAAAAGGAAACCCAATTTTCTAAAGCTGTGGACTGAACATAAAGGGAAAATGAAGCAAGGAATTAGTTTTCCCCATTCGTTTTAAACGAACAAATGAAGATTTTTAAGAGCATCAAAAATGGGTTGGAAGAAAACTATCATGAACGCCAAAGATCTCTCTAACCTTTTCACTACAGTTGCTTCTGACGGGGGGCTCCGCCTGAATTAAACCCAAATTCATTCTTCAAAACCTACAGAATAAACTTCATGTCCCCATCTCAAATACCCCTTGGGTTCAAAAATTCCCCATACCGACTGTTTTACAAATTTTTCTTTTCACACACTCAACATACTTCAATTTTTTGGGGTTTTGGGTCTTTGCCACTTCACCTGCCCCACGCGATAGTATTCCCCTGATTAACTCTCTCGTTTTCCTTTTTTCGCCCTTTGCCCCCTTTTTTAAAAAAATCTTCCTGACTTGTACATTTTGTCGGGGGTTCCCTTCCTGCTCTGATAACCTTTTTTTCTAAGAGCCACCACCACCTGCCCCCATCCTCAACTTCCCCTTTCTTCTCTTAAATCTAACAAAAACTTTGTCATACTGTCTTCTGACAAAGGTAATTTTGGTATTATCCTTGATCGCGAGGGGTTACCTCCATAAAGCTGATGTCTTGCTCTCTGACTCAAGTACCTACACTTCTCCCCGTTTTCCAAACCCCCTTTATTGCATCAAAAAGAACTTTTTAACAAGAAACCAAGGACTCTCCCCCGAACCCCCTGTCCTCCTGACATTTACCTGTTCAACGTTTTCATGTCATCTTCCCCCCCCGCCCATTTCTATGGCCTTCCCCAAAAATCCCTAAACCGGGTATTCCTATCATCCCATCATATCCTCTAAGGGTTTTGTCTCTTATTCCCCTTGCTTCTTGGCGGCAAAACCCTCACTCCCTTTTCTTGGTACTTTTTCTCCTGCCCACCTTCATCACTCTCAAGATTTCATTGAACGGTTTGCTCATCTCCTGACCTGTAAGATGCTTAGTCTTGACGTTGAGTCCCTCTTCACTAATTTCCCTCTTGATGTCCTTAATTTTCTCAGAGAGAAGGCCAATGAAAGGTTACTTCATCTCCCTATACCTACTAATGTCTTTCTTAATCTTACCCGCCTTTGTGGACTCGAATTCCTTTTCCTTCCAAGGTAAATAATATTCTCAAACCTTTGGTGTCGCTGGCTGTATAGCCCTTGTGGCTTTGCACTTCTTTTTGATTATAATAATAATTTGGTGTTGCTATGGCCTCTACTCTATCTCCTGTTCTTGCTAACCTTTACATGGAATACTTCGAGACTCTTCTTCCTACTATTGATGTACGCTCTTCACTCTGGCTCTGCTATGTAGATGACATCTTTGCTCTTTGGCCTCTTTACCTGGAGTTTACCTGGAGAGGTTTCAGGGGTCAACACCCCGCAGCCCGGTCTGAGACCAGGCCTCATGGTGGATCAGGGTCTGATCAACCAGGCTGTTACTGCTGGCCGCACACAAGATGACTTACAAACCACAGCCCGGTTGGTCAGGTACTGAGTAGGTGCCTGTCCAGTGCCTTCTTGAAGACAGCCAGGGATCTATTGGTAATCCCTTTATGTATGCTAGGAGGCAACTGAATAGTCTTGGGCCCCGGACACTTATTGTGTTGTCTCTCATTGTACTCGTGGTGCCCCTGCTTTTAATCAGGAGAATGCTGCATCTCTTGCGAGTCTTTTGCTTTCATAGGGAGTGATTTTCATGTGCAGGTTTGGTGCCAATCCATCCAGGACCTTCCAAGTGTATATTATCGTATATCTCTCTCGCCTGCATTCGAGGGAATACAGATCAAGACCTTCAACCGTTCTCAATAGTTTAGGTACCTTATCGTCCTTATGTGTGCCGTGAAAGTTCTTTGTACACTCTCCAGGTCTGTAATGTGTACAGCAGTATTCCAGCCTAGAGAGCACAAAGCAATTTGAAGAGAATCATCATGGGCTTGGCATCCCTAGTTTTGAAGGTTCTCATTATCCATCCTATCATTTTCCTAGGGATGAGGTAGATGCATTGTTGTGATCTTTGAAGGCGAGATCCTCTGACATTATCACTCCCAGGTCCTTCACATTACTGTTCCGCTCTATTGTATGATTAGAATTTGTCCTATACCCTTACACATTTTTAATTTCTTCAAGTTTCTCATATCTGAGTAGTTGAAATTTTCTCCTCGTTGAACTTCACATTGTTTTGAGTGGCCCATTCGAAGATATGGTTGATGTCTGCTTGGAGTCTCGTGGCGTCTTCGATGGAGGTCACTGCCATGGTAATCCGGGTGTTATCTGCAAAGGAAGATACAGAGCTATGGCTTACATCTCTCTATGTCAGAAATGAGGATGAGGAATAGAATGGGAGCGAGTACTGTGCCTTGTGGAACAGAGCTTTTTCCCGTGGCTGCCTCAACTTTACTCTGATTACTTTTACTCTTTGTGTTCTATTTGTCAGAAAGTTGTAGATCCATCTACCAACTTTTCCCATTATTCCTTTATCACGCATTTTGTGTGCTATTATACCATGGTCACATTTGTCGAAAGCTTTTGCAAAGTCTATGTATACTACTGTATTTTTTTTATCCTCTACAGCATCCAGGACCTTGTCATAGTGGTCTAGTAGCTGGACAGGCAGGAGCGACCTGCTCAAAACCCCGTGTTCCCTGGGTTGTGTAACTGATGGGTATCTAGGTGGTTGGCTATCTTGCTTCTTAGAACCCTCTCAAAGGGATTTTTATGCAGTGCTGTATAGCCCTTGTGGCTTAGCGCTTCTTTTTTATTATAATAATAATCAAAGATTTTTATGATATGGGATGTTAGTGCTATCGGTCTGTAGTTTTTTGCAATTGCTTTACTGCCACCATTGCGGAGTGGGGCTATGTCTGTTGTTTTTAGTGTGTGTGGGATGACCCCTGTGTCCATACTCCCTCTCCATAAAATGCTGAAGGCACTTGATGGGGGCTTCTTCCAAAATTTGATAAACTTTGGAGTTTCATGTTTTCGGGGCCTGGGCAGAGCGAAAGGAAAATGTCATTTATTGCTTTTTTCCAAGTTTTTGTGGATTTAGAAAATATCCGGGGATTTAGAGATGCCCAAAATTTTTGGTTTTCGTTCATAAAGAATTCTTTTTGGATTGCCCGACCATTAGCCCTGGGCAGTGGTTTGGCTAAACACTGAGTCATTTTGGGGACTTTAGTAATTTTCACTCATTACTTGGTTGTCATTGTGTATGTCCCATCCCCCCTAAGCGGGGGCCCAATACTGGATGTTGTTTTTCCCCTTAGTTTTTTAAAAAAAGAGAAGAATTTTTTTTTTTTTTTTTATTCAATTTTTTTTAGGGTTTTTAAAATTCTTCCTGTAAATATTGTCTCCGAAAATTTTCCTTCAGTTAATTCGATTTTTGCATTTCATTGACTAGTGCCTCCTTTGTATTTCAATATATTGGCCCCACCAGCACTCTGGCCCTCTTCGCCTCCGCCCTTATAGGGAACTTTCTCTCTTTCTAGTTTACATCTTCTCTTTCTTTTTTTTAATAGAATGTGTATTGAGCAGATCTCAAGAACCACAAAATTCATTTTTTCAATGCAGATTTCGGATCTGTGTTTTTTTAGAATATCTTCCCATCTTTTTTTCTTTTAGGACATGGATTATTTTAAAACCTATTGTATTTTTTGTTATTGAAATTAAATTTTTTTGTGAAGAGCCCTTTTCATAAACTCTAAAAATTTTGCGGGTCAGGAGCCCGGGCAAACATGTCTGTAGTACCCCCATTATTTTTGTGATCTATTGAAATTTTTTTTTTTAAAAACAGTTTTTTTAGACATCAATTGTCATTGTTAAAAGATGAGCCCCAAATTTTTTTGGGGTTCTTTTTCGCTACTATTTCCCTGGGTTTAAAGGGTAAATTTGGGGGGAAAGAGATTTAATAGTTTGTGGGGTGTGTGGAATTTTCACCCAAAGCTGCCTCCTGGGGGATCTCTGCTAAAACATTTTGCTTTTTCCAACCTTTTTCCTTGATGCTCTTAATAATTTTCCCCCTTCCCCATTAAGTTTAAAGCTGAAGGGGAATCTAATTCCTTGTTTCCTTATCTTGATGTTCATGTCCACCACCCCAAATACAAGTTTTGCCTTTTCCTTTTAAACCGAAGCCAATGCACAGTGGCATGTACAGCACTATTTTCCCTTTTTCATGCTTCCCTCCCAAAAATTTTTAATTCACTTTTTCCCTTCCATGCTCCCCCGTTTTTGGGAAAACCTCATTTTCCGTGAATCAAAATTTTTCCATTCTTCATAGTTTTATTTTTCCCGTCTTGGCTCCCCTTTCCCCAAATTTCATAGACCCCTGCCTTCTCACGTGCTAAAGGGACTTTCTTCCCCTCCCAAATTTCTCAAACTCCTGTAACTCTCCTTTTCCCTCCCTTTCCCTACTTTTCCCCATTTCTTTCTATCTCGACAACCCCTCTCCTTTCCCTTTAAAGGACTAAAACTTACTTTTCGCCAGACTAACACTCTTTGCACAATCTAGTTCACACCTCTCCTCCCTCTATAAATGCCCCCCTGGTGTCCTAAAATCTATTTCTTGTTTCTCCTGTCCTCTCATAAATTTTGGGGAAACTGGCCGATCTCTTTCTGACAGAAATTTGGGGGCACAAAAAATGTGCTAGGGTTCCACCCAACCCAAAGCTCTTTTTTATGTCAGAGTCAAGTCATCCACGACTGGGCTCCTCTAATACTGTCCCATAAACATCTAACTTTCAAAGACGCCCCTTTTTGGTTTTAATCCTCCCCTTTTACACAACTTCCTTGAGAATCTAGCCCTTTGGGTTTGTCTCTTTAGATTCTTTCCTTTTCCCCTTACATTGTAAAATGCTTTCCCAAAATTTAGAACACCCAGACTTAAAAACCCGATTTTTTTTTTTTTTCCCCCTTTTTCCCCCTTCCCCCTTTTTCCCCTTTTTTCCCTTTTAGTTTTTTTTTTCTTTTGCCTTGGGTATTTTGTTTTTATTATTTTCCCCCCCCCTTTTGTTCTTGCTTTTTATCCTTTTTTGGCCCCACTCCCTTTTATGCTTCCCTTTTTTTAGTATTTGACCGACTCCAGTAAAGACTACACTACCTCGTTTCCCCCACCAAATACCTACCTTGCTTCCGCATTTGTCTGCTGGGCCCCAAATCAGACCGAAACGTCATCGTAAATTTCCTTTTCTTTCCCCCTTTTTCCCCTGTGCGGGATATTTTTGGGCCTGATCCCTCACAGTATTGGGGCCTTTTTTTTTTGTTTTTAAATGGATTTTTTTGGGCTTGAAAGCTGTTTTAAGTGTGAAAAAGGTAAAATTTTTTTGAAGTGATTCAGGGAAACCTTTTAAACCGGACTTTTTTGAAAATTTTGGTTTGGGCTGCCTCCAAGTGAAATTTCCCTACCCCCGGCAAAAATCCTTTTTTACACCGACTCGAGGTGGGTAAACCCCAGCCTCACAAGTTTGGGTTTTAGGGCAGATTTTTACAAAAGATTTTATGTTGCAAGAAAATCGCCTACATGCACGTATAAAGGGCTTTCCCTTTCTTGGTGTTTTCAGCATATATCCTGATCTTCAACTTCCCTAAGCTTAGCCTTAGCCCCTCTGGACTTTCCCTCAGAAACCACGTGCAACCAGGAGCCTTAATTCCTGCAGTATTCAATCGTTTTTAGTGCCTGCCTGCACCTCAGACATTCCTATATCCAAGAAGGTATGTATCCCCTAGTATAACTATGCAGACACGGACACTAGCTTCCAGACTGCCTTGAGACACTGGTACTTACTGGGCATGCTCTGCCAGCTGCAACACAGGCCCACAGATCAAACTCACTCTCAAATCTCCCCAGACACTGGCCAGAAATCTACGAGATAAAGTGGAGGTCTTGTCTTACTGTATGGGCCTGACGGACGTCATCTACGGTACATCGAGGTGCCTCTACCAGATTTCCCCAGGTCTCCAATGTGAAGACACGTGGGGGGCGCCGTCTGCTGATCACGGCACGTCTGTCTTAAGAAGGGAGAGCTCATGTCTTCCAGACCTTTGTCTCTTCGTTCAAACTAGGGCTGCCAGTTCTCCCTAGCTAACTTATCCTAGTGTTTGCCTACATTATCGGCCTATTACAACCTATGTTAAGGTCTTAGGTCTACATTATTATTATCTACAGTTGCCTTAGTAAACCTAATATTAATATACTAACAGTAAAACTACCTACTCCTTCCCTGAAGAGTAAATCTATAAATTAAATGCCTACCAACAATCCACGCCAACTAGAGAGAATGCTGTTTGTTTGGGAGGGTTTAAGGGCCACCCAGCTCAGCCGTCCCATTACGGCTATGCTGGGACCCCTTCGTACATCGTATCTGTCCTGTGGAACTTTAGGGACCAAATAAATTTCTACAACTTTAGTCCTGGAGGTGGAAAATACAATGCCTACAAGTCAAAGGAGGGGTTTGGGATATTCTTTGTTTAGAGAGACATCTGAACTGTTGTATCTGCACACCTCTGCAAACACAGTGATTATGTGTGGATGATGTAAACCCTGCCTTCGTGGGAGACTGCCAGCCGTTGAAAAAACATGATATATATATATATATATATATATATATATATAATATATATAATATATATATATATATATATATATATATATATATATATATATATATATATATACAGTGACCCCCCGCTTAACGATCACCTCCAAATGCGACCAATTATGTAAGTGATTTATGTAAGTGCGTTTGTACGTGTATGTTTGGGGTCTGAAAATAGACTAATCTACTTCACAATATTCCTTATGGGAACAAATTCTGTCAGTACTGGCACCTAACATACTACTGGAATGAAAAAAGTTCGTTAACCGGGGTCCACTGTATATATATATATATATATATATATATATATATATTATATTATATATTAATATATATATATATAGTATACAGTGGACCCCGCATAACGATTACCTCCGAATGTGACCAATTATGTTAGTGTAATTTATGTAAGTGCGTTTGTATGTGTATGTTTGGGGGTCTGAAATGGACTAATCTACTTCACAATATTCCTTATGGGAACAAATTCGGTCAGTACTGGCACCTGAACATACTTCTGGAGTGAAAAAATATCGTTAACCGGGGGTCCACTGTATATATATATATATATATATATATATATATATATATATATATATATATATATATATATATATAATATATATATATATATACATGAACTGTACACAAATTGATATCGTTATCGTGGCCACGAATGATGATTAATACTTATAACAGTTTACTGTAAAATATACAGGAATATAAGATAAAAGTTGAGAATGGAGGAACCACAGAAGATTTATTTGAAGTTCTATCATTCCATCACAAACAACATTTATGATTGTGTCTAACGAGTGTGGAAAACTTACCTTAAAAAATGATAAGAAGACATGTGAGCCGGAGTTGGCCAGGAAGACGATAGAAAGAAAGGTGCTAAAGCCGCCGTTGAGAACAGCTGGTCCGATGGTGGCCACCGTGTTCTTGGCCCGCTCATCTCTAGTGCCAGCTATGGTCATGAATGTGTGACCAACATGGGCAGCATAGTCAACACACAGCCCAATGGCCAAAACCAGGTCTATACAGGAGACAGTGTCGATGGTGAGTCCCCACCAGTGCATGAGGGCGCCCACGTCAACCAGGGTCAACAGTACACACACCAGAACCATTATGCTGGTGACCAGGCTGGCTATGAGCAGCAGCGTCATTATGAACACCACAGCTAGAGCTAGACCCATGTTCCGATATAATTCCTCTTCGATTACCTGGTTTGTTTCCCATTCTCCGTAGGATCTTGACCAAGCATACACATATCCGGTGAAATTGATCTCCCTGACGATTGATTTGATGCTTTCCATAGCCTTTATTTCCTCTTTTGATGTTGACATCAGTGTATGCCTGTAGTTAATACTGGAAATTGTTACTGTAGGGGCCATTTGGGTGCAGTTAAGGTTAGATGAGAAACGGAAGTTCCGACTTCTGTATGGTGACCCATTAGGGGAAAAAAGGAATTGGCTCAGCTGATCTAGAAACTCTTCCTCAGACTGTTGGGGGTCAGGGACTGTGTAGCCTTGCTTTTTCCAGTACCATTTGTATTTATCATACCAGCTGTCAACCTCCACTATAGTTTCGCTTTCCTTTAACCGTGTTGTCAGTAAATCGATATTGAACAGCTCTAAAAATAAATTCATATCCCCAAAATACACAGAACCCTGTTCTCCCGAAGATGGGTAATAATGATTTTGCTTAATGAAGTATTTGTAAAGGTAGGAATCTTGTGGTAGAAACCAGATAGGATCAAATTCCTGCCGCAGATTGGATAGTCCCCAGGCTGACACACAAGCTAGAACAGCTGTAGCCGCAAGCACAAAGATCTTTACTGGCAGCAGGAAAAGCAGGTTGGCATATACATGTGTAAAAAAAAGTTTTGGGACAAGTCTATTCTGGGGGT
>NW_026510099.1:0-10000 GCF_026875155.1 Cherax quadricarinatus | reverse complement strand
AAAGGTAAAGGGAAATCGGCCTGACGACACTGGAGGACAGGAGGGTTAAGGAAGACATGATAACGACATATAAAATGCTACGACGAACTGACAAGGTGGATAGAGACAGGATGTTCCAGGGAGGGGACACAGAACCAAGGTGGATAGAGACAGGATGTTCCAGGGAGGGGACACAGAAACAAGGTGGATAGAGACAGGATGTTCCAGGGAGGGGACACAGAAACAAGGTGGATAGAGACAGGATGTTCCAGGGAGGGGACACAGAAACAAGGTGGATAGAGACAGGATGTTCCAGGGAGGGGACACAGAAACAAGGTGGATAGAAACAGGATGTTCCAGGAAGGGGACACAGAAACAAGGGGTCATTCTTGGAAGTTGAAGATTCAGATGAGTCTAAGTGATGTTAGGAAGTATGTCTTTAATTATAAAGTTGTCAGGAGTGGAACAACTCCCTGCTCATGAAGCAGGGAGAGAGAGGACCTCGTAGCAATTATTGAAGAGGCGGAGACAGGAGCTATAACTCTACCCCTGCAACCACAACTGAGTAGAAATAGGTGAGCACACACACACACACACACACACACACACACACACACACCACACACACACACATACACACACACACACACACACACACACACACACACACACACACACGTGAAGCAGTATCGCTGAATAGTGCTCCCAGGATTTAGCGTTCTAGTGGCTGTCCTAAGATATTATTAGCGGTCATCGTACGTGAGTGAATCAGTGAACATACCTACAAGAGTGTAATAGCTTTCAGGAGTGCGAATGTGATAAGATCAAGAATTTTACAATTTAAATTTGAACGAATGGTGAGTGAGGGAGGGTAGCAGTCAGCTGATCAGGCTGCTGGCACCAGTGTTGACACAAAATATCCAAACAGCTAATTGGGTTAACGGTGTGATCTGAAATATTAACAAATACATATGTTAGTTGGTTATAGCAGCAGTGTAGTGATAAGGTCATAAAAGAGTGATTAAGTAAATACTGAAAGTAAGAAAAAATTAGTCAATCCCCAGCTGTTGGTGTTGTGAAGGTAGCTAACATCATCAGACTTGTTATGACCATAATACTGTACTAAAGAAAAAAGAGGGAATACCAAGTCTTAAAGAAAAAAGAAAATAAAAAACTTGAATGCATGATAAAGTTCCTGAAGGAGTTACAAATTGAAGAGTTGATAGCAGCCGACCAGCAGGGAACCTCCATTGTTTGTGCAGACGACATCACTTGCCTATTTGTGGTTTAATTTTGGTTAGTGTCTAAAGTCTCAGTGTCTCGCCCTGCTGGTGTTTGCTATACCATCACTCTCTCCCTATTTCAGTACCAGGAGATAGATAGTGGTTAGTAAATTATCTAAGTATCGCCAGGTAAACTCCAGAAGAGTTGTGTAGCCTAGTGAACCCCCCCCCTGACAGCGACAAGCTAGTAAACAAGTACGCACATACAAACACACGTGTGCACCCGTAATTATTGTTATAATAAACAGTATATATTAATAAGGAATTGAGTGAGAAAAAATAATCCTATAATCTTCAAAAAGTAAAGTAGCGTAGTGTGCGGAGATCTGGGCCGGGAGAGTACCGGTGAAACAACAACAAAGATCTGGGCCGGGAGAGTACCGGTGAAACAACAACAAAGATCTGGGCCGGGAGAGTACCGGTGAAACAACAACAAAGATCTGGGCCGGGAGAGTACCGGTGAACCAACAACAAAGATCTGGGCCGTGGAGAGTACCGGTGAACCAACAACAAAGATCTGGGCCGGGAGAGTACTGGGTGAAACAAACAACAAAGATCTGGGCCGGGAGAGTACCGGTGAACCAACAACAAAGATCTGGGCCGGGAGAGTACCGGTGAACCAACAACAAAGATCTGGGCCGGGAGAGTACCGGTGAACCAACAACAAAGATCTGGGCCGGGGAGAGTACTGGTGAAACACAACACAAAGATCTGGGCCGGGAGAGAGTACCGGTGAACCAACAACAAAGATCTGGGCCGGGAGAAGTACCGGTGAAACCAACAACAAAGATCTGGGCCGGGAGAGTACCGGTGAAACAACAACAAAGATCTGGGCCGGGAGAGTACTGGTGAACCAACAACACAAAGATCTGGGCCAGGAGAAGTACCGGTGAACCAACAACAACAAAGATCTGGGCCGGCGGGAGAGTATGGTGAACCAACAACAACAAAGATCTGGGCGGCCGGGGGAGAGTACTGGTGAACCAACAACAACAAAGATCTGGGCCGGGAGAGTACTGGTGAACCAACAACAACAAAGATCTGGGCCGGGAGAAGTACTGGTGAACCAACAACAACAAAGATCTGGGCGGGAGAGTATGTAGTGTGAACCACAACAACAAAGATCTGGGCCGGGAGAGTACCGGTGAACCAAACAACAACAAAGATCTGGGCCGGGAGAGCACTGGTGAACCAACAACAACAAAGATCTGGGCCGGGAGAGTACTGGTGAACCAACAACAACAAAGATCTGGGCCGGGAGAGTACGTCGTGAACCAACAACAACAAAGATCTGGGCCGGGAGAGTACTGGTGAACCAACAACAACAAAGATCTGGGCCGGGGAGAGTACTGGTGAACCAACAACAACAAAGATCTGGGCCGGGAGAGTACCGGTGAACCAACAACAACAAAGATCTGGGCCGGGAGAGTACTGGTGAACCAACAACAACAAAGATCTGGGCCGGGAGAGTACTGGTGAACCAACAACAACAAAGATCTGGGCCGGGAGAGTACTGGTGAACCAACAACAACAAAGATCTGGGCCGGGAGAGTACGGTGAACCAACAACAACAAAGATCTGGGCCGGGAGAGTACTGGTGAACCAACAACAACAAAGATCTGGGCCGGGAGAGTAACTGGTGAACCAACAACAACAAGATCTGGGCCGGGAGAGTACCGGTGAACCAACAACAACAAAGATCTGGGCCGGGAGAGTACTGGTGAACCAACAACAACAAAGATCTGGGCCGGGGAGGAGATACTGGTGAACCAACAACACAAAGATCTGGGCCGGGAGAGTACTGGTGAACCAACAACAACAAAGATCTGGGCCGGGAGAGTACCGGTGAACCAACAACAACAAAGATCTGGGCCGGGAGAGTACTGGTGAACCAACAACAACAAAGATTGGGCCGGGAGAGTACCGGTGAACCAACAACAACAAAGATCTGGGCCGGGAGAGTACTGGTGAACCAACAACAACAAAGATCTGGGCCGGGAGAGTACTGGTGAACCAACAACAACAAAGATCCGGGCCGGGAGAATACCGGTGAACCAACAACAACAAAGATCTGGGCCGGGAGAGTACCGGTGAACCAACAACAACAAAGATCTGGGCCGGGAGAGTATCGGTGAACCAACAACAACAAAGATCTGGGCCGGGAGAGTACCGGTGAACCAACAACAACAAAGATCTGGGCCGGGAGAGTACCGGTGAACCAACAACAACAAAGATCCGGGCCGGGAGAAATACCGGTGAACAACAACATCAAAAGATCTGGGCCGGGAGAGTACCGGTGAACCAACAACAACAAAGATCTGGGCCGGGAGAGTACTGGTGAACCAACAACAAAGATCTGGGCCGGGAGAGTACCGGTGAACCAACAACAACAAAGATCTGGGCCGGGAGAGTACTGGTGAACCAACAACTACAAAGATCTGGGCCGGGAGAGTACTGGTGAACCAACAACAACAAAGATCTGGGCCGGGAGAGTACCGGTGAACCAACAACAACAAAGATCTGGGCCGGGAGAGTACTGGTGAACCAACAACAACAAAGATCTGGGCCGGGAGAGTACTGGTGAACCAACAACAACAAAGATCTGGGCCGGGAGAGTACCGGTGAACCAACAACAAAGATCTGGGCCGGGAGAGTACCGGTGAACCAACAACAAAGATCTGGGCCGGGAGAGTACCGGTGAACCAACAACAAAGATCTGGGCCGGGAGAGTACCGGTGAAACAACAACAAAGATCTGGGCCGGGAGAGTACTGGTGAACCAACAACAACAAAGATCTGGGCCGGGAGAGTACCGGTGAACCAACAACAACAAAGATCTGGGCCGGGAGAGTACTGGTGAACCAACAACAACAAAGATCTGGGCCGGGAGAGTACCGGTGAACCAACAACAACAAAGATCTGGGCCGGGAGAGTACTGGTGAACCAACAACAACAAAGATCTGGGCCGGGAGAGTACTGGTGAACCAACAACAACAAAGATCCGGGCCGGGAGAATACCGGTGAACCAACAACAACAAAGATCTGGACCGGGAGAGTACCGGTGAACCAACAACAACAAAGATCGGGGGGCCGGGAGAGTACTGGTGAACCAACAACAACAAAGATCTGGGCCGGGAGAGTACTGGTGAACCAACAACAACAAAGATCTGGGCCGGGAGAGTACCGGTGAACCAACAACAACAAAGATCCGGGCCGGGAGAATACCGTGTGGAACCAACAACAACAAAGATCTGGGCCGGGAGAGTACCGGTGAACCAACAACAACAAAGATCTGGGCCGGGAGAGTACTGGTGAACCAACAACAACAAAGATCTGGGCCGGGAGAGTACCGGTGAACCAACAACAACAAAGATCTGGGCCGGGAGAGTACTGGTGAACCAACAACAACAAAGATCTGGGCCGGGAGAGTACTGGTGAACCAACAACAACAAAGATCTGGGCCGGGAGAGTACCGGTGAACCAACAACAACAAAGATCTGGGCCGGGAGAGTACTGGTGAACCAACAACAACAAAGATCTGGGCCGGGAGAGTACTGGTGAACCAACAACAACAAAGATCTGGGCCGGGAGTACCGGTGAACCAACAACAACAAAGATCCGGGCCGGGAGAATACCGGTGAACCAACAACAACAAAGATCTGGGACGGGAGAGTACCGGTGAACCAACAACAACAAAGATCTGGGCCGGGAGAGTACCGGTGAACCAACAACAACAAAGATCTGGGCCGGGAGAGTACCGGGTGAACCAACAACAACAAAGATCTGGGCCGGGAGAGACTGGTGAACCAACAACAACAAAGATCTGGGCCGGGAGAGTACCGGTGAACCAACAACAACAAAGATCCGGCCGGGAGAATACCGGTGAACCAACAACAACAAAGATCTGGGCCGGGAGAGTACCGGTGAACCAACAACAACAAAGATCTGGGCCGGGAGAGTACCGGTGAACCAACAAGAATAAAGATCTGGGCCGGGAGAGTACCGGTGAACCAACAACAACAAAGATCTGGGCCGGGAGAGTACTGGTGAACCAACAACAACAAAGATCTGGGCCGGGAGAGTACTGGTGAACCAACAACAACAAAGATCTGGGCCGGGAGAGTACCGGTGAACCAACAACAACAAAGATCTGGGCCGGGAGAGTACTGGTGAACCAACAACAACAAAGATCTGGGCCGGGAGAGTACTGGTGAACCAACAACAACAAAGATCTGGGCGGGAGAGTACGCGTGAACCAACAACAACAAAGATCCGGGCCGGGAGAAATACCGGTGAACCAACAACAACAAGATCTGGGACGGGAGGAGTACCGGTTGAACCAACAACAACAAAGATCTGGGCCGGGAGAGTACTGGTGAACCAACAACAACAAAGATCTGGGCCGGGAGAGTACCGGTGAACCAACAACAACAAAGATCTGGGCCGGGAGAGTACTGGTGAACCAACAACAACAAAGATCTGGGCCGGGAGAGTACCGGTGAACCAACAACAACAGAGATCCGGGCCGGGAGAATACCGGTGAACCAACAACAACAAAGATCTGGGCCGGGAGAGTACCGGTGAACCAACAACAACAAAGATCTGGGCCGGGAGAGTACCGGTGAACCAACAAGAATAACAAATAGTGTTAACGTAACCCCCCCCCTCTTTTTCAAAGAACGACAAGCTAGTAAACACACACACACACAAACACAAGTGTACACACAAATACAAGTGTACACAATTAATATTATATAGTATATATTAGTGTATATTAATAAGGAATTGATTGTGAAATTTTTTTTATAATCTTCAAAAGAGTAGCGTAGCCTAGTGTGCGCACGCACACCCACACACACCCACACACACCCACACACACCCACACACACCCACACACACCCACCCACACACACCCACACACACCCACACACCCACACACACCCACACACATCCACACACACCCACACACCCACACACACCCACACACATCAACACACATCCACACACATACACACACACACACACACACACACCACACACACACACACACACACACCAACACACACACATACACATACACACACACCTCCCCCTCCCCACCTCTCCCTCCTTCCTCCTCTCCCTCTCCCACTCACCCACTTGCTTCTATCTCCTTCCCACTCTCCCTCCCCACTACTCTCCCACATAGCCACAGTTCCTCCACTACCTCCCCCCCCCCACACTCTGACATACACAATACTAACCTAACATACAGAATTACATAGGTTTCCCACTCTGAGGCAATCAGGATAAAACAAACATGGGTTGCCAGAGAGAAACAAGAAAAACCAAGGGACAGGAGGAGGAAAATGCAAAGGAAGATTGGGCAGCAGAGCTCACAAAAAGGGAACATGAATGGGAAAAGAAACTAGAAAAACTTAGCATGAGAATGGAAGAGAGGATAGACATGGAAAGCAGGAAGTGGGAGGTGCAAGTCAAAGCAGCAGAGGCCAGGATACAGAGTTTAGAAACAGCCTAAAGAACTAAAGAACATTTTGGGAATGACAACAGAGACCGCTACCTCAGTCACAAATAAGGGGACTGTAGGGAAAGAAGGAGCAAAACTGCATGTAGAAGCTCAATCAGTGGAGACTGTAGTACATGAAAGAGCTGAGCTATATGTGGAGGCCCTAACAGACCACAGCAGAACCCAGGGAAAGCCGAGAAGGGAATATGACAGGCTACTGAGCCCAAGTACATTAGCTAGTGAAACTGAAGAAAGGAAAGCTGAAAGGGTGAGGTCAGTCTTTGTGTATGGGCTCCAGGAAGCTGAAGGGGAAACATATGAAGCAAGAAAACAAGGGGAAAAAAAGCAATTGGGGGTTTGTAAAAAAAAGAACCCGGCCAGTGAAAGTGACCTTCAAGGCAGAATCGACTCGGAACAGGATCCTGCAGGAGAAAGCATGATTAAGGGACATGCTGGCATACAGGAAGGTGTATCTCGACCGTGACAGAACACAAGCAGAAAGGCAGAAACAGAGAGAGATGGTACAAAGGCGAAAGGAGGAAAGAGAGGGGATGGAGAAGACAGACAGGAGATCCCAGACACAGGAAGATCAAATACAGCCTCCCTCACAACTTCCTATAGAAGCCTCCCAACGAGGTCAACCCCAGTGCAACCAAACACTCTAAACCAAAACACCCATGCCACATCCAATGCCCCCACCCACTGCATTACAAACTCCACCGCCACAGAAACCACCCATAGTTCCTTATCAGGTCTCCCACTTCCCCAACCCCAATACACCTCCCAGACCACAATCTTAGAAAAGAAGTTGAAGGTGTGGTATACAAATGCAGATGGAATAACAAATAAGTATGAGGAGTGGCACGAAAGAATCAAGGAGACATCCCCAGACATAATAGCACTCACAGAAACAAAACTCACCAGAATAATAACAGATTCAATCTTTCCATCCGGATATCAAATCCTCAGGAAAGACAGAGGGAGGAGAGGGGGAGGAGGAGTTGCACTGCTCATTAAAAACCAGTGGGGGTTTGAGAAAATGGAAGGAATGGATGGCACGGGCGAAAGGGACTACTTAGTAGGAACAATCCAGTCTGAGGGACATAAGGTGATAATCGCAGTAATGTACAACCCACCACAGAACTGCAGGAGGCCAAGAGAAGAATACGATGAGAGCAAACAGAGCAATGGTCGACCACACTAGCCGAGGTGGCCAGGAGAGCACACATGGGGGGAGCAAAGTACTAGTTATGGGTGATTTCAATCACAAGGAGATTGACTGGGAAAACCTGGAGCCCCATGGGGTCCCGAAACATGGAGAGCCAAGATGATGGATGTGGTACTGGAAAACGTCATCCATCAACATGGTTAGAGACACTACCAGAGAGAGAGGAGAGGATGAACCAGCAAGACTGGACCTTGTATTCACCTTGAGTAGTTCTGACATCGATGGATATCATGTATGAAAGGCCCCTGGGAGCTAGTGATCATGTGGTTCTGTGCTTCGACTACATAGTTGAGCTCAAGTGGAGAGAGCAGCAGGAATAGGGTGGGAAAAACCAAACTACAAAAGGGGAACTACTCAGGCTTGAGGAACTTCTTTCAAGACTTCAGTGGAGAGGGAACTTACAGGAAAACCAGTACAAAGAAATGATGGACTATGTGGCAACAAAATGCAAGGAGGCAGAGAGAGGTTTTGTTCCCAAGGGAAAACAGAAATAATGGGAAGAACAGAACGAGTCCTTGGTTCACCCAAAGGTGTAGGGAGGCAAAAACTAGGTGTACTAGAGAATGGAAAAGGTACAGAAGACAGAGAACTCAGGAAAATAAAGAGATTAGCCGAAGAGCCAGAAACGAATATGCACAGATAAGAAGGGAGGCTCAGCGGCAATACGAAAATGACATAGCATCGAAAGTCAAGACTGACCCGAAGCTGTTGTACAGCCACATCAGGAGGAAAACAGCAGTCAAGGACCAGGTAATCAGACTGAGGAAGGGTGATGGGGAATTCACAAGAAACGACCAGGAGGTATGTCAGGAGCTCAACACAAGATTTAAAGAAGTATTTACAGTGGAAACCAGTAGGACTCCAGGAAATCAGAGCAGGGGGTGCACCAGCAAGTGCTGGATGAGGTACATATAACCAAGGAGGAGGTGAAGAAGCTGCTATGCGAACTTGACACCTCAAAGGCGGTGGGACCAGACATCTCTCCATGGGTCCTTAAAGAGGGAGCAGAGACATTGTGTGTACTATTAACAAAGATCTTCAACACATCATTTGAAACTGGGCAACTCCCCGAGGTATGGAAGATGGCAAATGTAGTCCCAATTTTTAAAAAGGGAGACAGACATGAGGCACTAAACTACAGACCTGTATCACTAACGTGTATAGTATGCAAGGTCATGGAGAAGATCATCAGGAGGAGAGTGGTGGAGCACCTGGAATGAAACAAGTGTATAATTGACAACCAGCATGGTTTCAGGGAGGGAAAATCCTGTGTCACAAACCTACTAGAGTTTTATGACAAGGTGACAGAAGTAAGACAAGAGAGAGAGGGGTGGATCGACTGAATTTTTTTGGACTGCAAGAAGGCCTTCGACACAGTTCCTCATATGAGGTTACTGCAAAAGCTAGAGGATCAGGCATACATAACAGGAAAGGCACTGCAATGAATAAGAGAATACCTTACAGGGAGGCAACAACGAGTCATGATACGTGACGAGGTGTCAAAGTGGGCGCCTGTGACAAGCGGGGTTCCACAGGGGTCAGTCCTAGGACCTGTGCTGTTCTTGGTATATGTGAATGACATAACGGAAGGGATAGACTCAGAAGTGTCCTTGTTTGCGGACGACGTGAAGTTAATGAGAAGAAACAAATCGGATGAGGATCAGGCAGGACTACAAAGAAACCTGGACAGGCTACAAGCCTGGTCCAGCAACTGGCTCCTTGAGTTTAACCCGCCCAAATGTAAAGTCATGAAGATTGGGGAAGGGCAAAGAAGACCGCAGACACAATATAGTTTAGATGGCCAAAGTCTGCAAACCTCACTCAAGGAAAAAGATCTGGGGGTGAATATAACACCGAGCATATCTCCCAAGGCGCACATCAATCAGATAACTGCTGCAGCATACGGGCGCCTAGCGTTCTGATACCTCAGTAAGGAGTCATTTAAGACTCTGTTAACATTTACCAGGCCCATCGGAGTTGCATCACCTTTTGGAACCACACCCAC
>NW_026510098.1:0-13712 GCF_026875155.1 Cherax quadricarinatus | reverse complement strand
ATATATATATAATATATATATATATATATATATATATAATATATATATATATATATATATAATATATTATATATATATATATATATATATATATATGTCGTGCCGAATAGGCCGAACTTGCGATCTTGGCTTAAATAGCAACGCTCATCTTGCCATATAGGACAAGTGAAAATTTGTGTATGCAATAATTTCGCCAAAATCATTCTGAACCAACGAAAAAAAACATATTTCACTGTGTTTGTTTAGTATTAAATTATTGTAAACAAATCTAAAATATATATAGTTGGGTTAGGCTAAATAAATTGTTCTTGTTATAATAAGGTTAGGTAAGTTTTGTAAGATTCTTTTGGTGCAAAATTAAAAAAAATTACATCACAACATTAATGAAAAAAATATCTTTAAACGTATAAGAGAAAATTTTAGAAAGGATTAATTTTAAACGAGTTCTTGCTAATTGACCAGTTTTACATATTCGCTTTATATATATATAATATATATATATATATATATATATATATATATATATATATATATATATATATATATATATATATATATATTTATAAATGTAGTAATCTAGATTTCAGTTGAGTATTGCTTGCTGGTGAAAATAAAAGCAACGAGTATAAGATACAAATTTCACACTCTCAGACAGAAAGTTGTATTCTGTAGATACGTAGGTGTTTAAGTTGCAAGACGTACAGTGGAGCTCCCCTGGGATCGTCGGTTCATGTTGACGAAGTACATAAATGATATCGAGCTATGACTGTCATCAAAGAGCAAAATTTGCTGAGGAAACAATATTGGGAGAATAGGACACCATCTGTAGAAGACAGAGTATTCAGAGCGACCTTGAAAGATTCCCAGTGGGGTGGTAGGGGTGGAAGACGAGTTTGAGAGTAGAAAAGTGCAAAGTAATGCATTTTGATAAGTAACAATCTAAAACAACACAAAAAGATTTCAGAAAATTAATAAAAACGAGAGAAGAAAGGGACCTTGGAGTAACAATTATCAATAACCTCAAACGTACCAAACTATGCCTATCAGCGATCCAAAATATCATAGGTAGAAATTTCAACCACAGAACACTAGACCACACACAACATTGAATCTATAATGCACTTGTTAGACCGTTTCTTGAATATTCCTTCTCGTTTTGGTCTCCAAATTACATAAAACATGGATATATATATACATATAATATATATATATATATATATATATATATATATATATATATATATGTGTGTGTGTGTTTGTGTGTGTGTGTGTGTGAACATTTATTAATAAACAAAATACATTTACAGAAAAAAAACATAAACATGAATACAATGGCACAATGTATCAAGATCATGAATTTCCTCCAGCTCTCCGAGCTGGACGTGAGCCAAGTATGCAGCAAGCATTTCCCCTCTGCATGGCGACGCTGAGGGCGCTGGAACATGAAAGTGGCTTCCTTGGGTCCCTGGTGGTGTCGATGAGTCTGGAGCCCAATTCTTTAAGGAAACGTGTGGCATTTTTTCCCCATGATCCCAAGGTCTCTGATCCCACTGGGACAAATTGATACTGTTGGCTAATGTCCCTGTACTTGCTAATCTTGTACTCCCCCCTGTGGTCACAGCTCCTCCCTGTCGCCCCACACTGTGAGGGATATGGGTTCAGCCAGGGGGGACCACATTTAGCCCATGTAAGAGCTTGCCATTTTTTCCAAGGATAGGTGTGACCGTCGGGCTTTGCGGGTTTTGGGGGTATTGTTTGCTGAAGGGATCGGGGCTCCCCCCGGCAGGGCATCCACTGTACAAGTGTTCTCTAAATGATGTCGTTGACCTCATTGTGTCTTGCATGCCACCCCTTTGGTTTTGGAACAGTTAAACCATGTAGACCGTAGGGTCTGCTTGCACTTCCCCGCAATAACATATATTCTGTGTAAATTTGGGGGCACAAGGCGCAGAGCCACTGCAATACGGGGGGTTTTTAGGGTCGAGTCGCGTTCCCATTGCCGAAGGGGAACTTTTTGGGGGAAGTCCCGGATGATGTGCACTCACAGCCTAAGGGGGCAATCCCCTATCGATGTTGCAGCCCTGAGCATTTTGGAAAACCCCTTTTTTCAGCCCGGCCACCCAGCACTTTTTGGGAGCCAGTGTGCACTAGGGTTTGGTGCGGGACAGCAAGAGTCTCCATTGGGTTGGCACTGATACTGGGGTTTCTTTTCCTGCTGGTCCGAGGTGTCAGGAAAATTTGTCTTATCAACCGTTTATGCATGGAAGGGACGGGAAAAAGCGGAGAGCAATTGGGAGGATCTGCTACTCCTACCCCCAAAGCCTACCGGAAGGGGGAAACCCACTGCCATCGTTAAGGAAAGATTCAATACACCCTAGCAGGCCTTCGGGAGAGAGTATTTTCCCTTAGTTTTGGACGCGAAGGCGGGGAGCATCTCAAAAAATTTGGGTAATTTTTGGGTTTAAAAGGCCCCTGGTGAATAGGTAAAAGGCATCGTGTGTGTCAATGCTTTCATCCTGCTTTCCATCCCCCGGGGGGAGGTCGAGACTTTTTTTCCCTAGGATCAGATCGATGGCATTGGCCCAAAGGGACACCAGGGGGTGCTATTGGCTGGATCAAGGGTTGGGCTCCGGGTAAAACGGCACTAATATTTGGATTCTTTTGATTGGTAGAAACTATTTCACATTTGGGGGGGTTTTAAAGAAAGGCCCGGGTTTTCTCCCATGTCTTTAATTTTTACTGATGTCCTCGGGAAAAGGATTCGTTGTGCCAGCCAGGGTACCGTCGCCCGGGAACCAGATATTGAGTCGCTGGAGAGTGCCCCCGACTTCCTTGATGACCAAACAAAATGAAAGGGGCGAAAGGGTCCCCCCTGTTGCACGCCCCACACGAGTAAATTTGGGGTCCCCAAAAAATATTTTTGGAATCACACTAAACAGATTCATAAGGGATAACAAAGGGGAAAAGTTTCTAAAAAAGCTTGGAGAGCAGCATCCCTTCTGACGAGTTGAAAGACTGGCAAAGTCCAATTTGCCCAAAGGTTTTATAGGACATTTTTTTGATTATACTCGTGCTGCTGGGCAGCTGCTTCACACCCGTTGAACGCCGAAACCGAGCTAGTTGGGTTTCAGCTTTGCAGCAGCCTCTTGACTCCCCCTCTTATCACCCCTTGGCGACTAGGCGCCAAAGGGGTTACTCTCCCAAGGGGCCTTTTCCCCCATCCTTTTCCGGAGGGCAACAATAGGACCAAAAAAAAAAGGGTCTGGGCCTCTGGGAAAAACCCGCCAGCCAGGCCGGGTTGGAAAATTTGGTGAGTTCAGCAGCGCCTCTCTAAACCCACCAAGTGCTGGATTGAGTATTTGTTTAAGTGTTGGGGCCAAAAACCGGGTAAAACCCCCCTGGTAAACCCTGTATAAATGACATAGCACTTTAACACACAGCATCCTGAAAGGGTTTAGATGTTCAGGGCCTGCTGCAATGTCAGGGAGGTAAATGTTGGACGGGGACCCTGGTGGTTTTTTTGCCCTTCAGACTTGCGCCGTGCTGACGTCCTTGGGAGCGATGTATCCTCACGGGTTAAAAATTTCAGAGCTAATTTGGGCTCTGATTTTTGAGGTTCGGGTGTCCTGTTTTTGGCATTTCCCAGCGGGTGTTTGTCCCCCAAAGGGGAGAGGGACGAGGTTTTGTCATCCCTTGGGAAGCAATATACACACACACACACACACACACACACACCACAAAAGGGCCGGATTTGATCCTGGAGATGGGAAGTACAGTGCCTGCACCTGAAGGAGGGTGTTAATGTTGCGTTTAAAAACGTAGGAAAAGCACCCTTCTGCAAGACGTGATGGAGTGAATGAGGGGTAAAAGTTTTTTTTTTGGGGGCCACCCTCTTGGGGGGAATGGGGCCGGTGTGAAAAAAAAAAAAAATAAAAAAAAAATATATTAAAATATTTTTATAATATTTAATAATATATATTATATTATATATTATAATAATATATATATATATTATTATATTATATATTATTATAATATTTATTATAATATATATTGAAGAAATACAAAATATAAAATAAAGCTCAACCATCCTCAAAACAATGGAAAAAAACCAAAGCCCTAAAATATTTTTTTCATTAGAAAAAGGGAAACTACGAGAAATTTTTGTACAAACCCTTGTGATTTTTAGGGCCCTGACGTCAGGCACGAAAACCTACTGAAATGCTAAATTTTATCCATATTCCGAAACAAGGGAATTGAATTAAAAAGCAGGAAGATGCAATGCAAAAGGGTGCACAATTTTTTTTTTAAATTTTTTTAATAATAAAAAAAATTTCAGAAAGCTATTGCTGAAGCTGAAAACACAAATCAACCATCAAAACCCAGTAAAAAGAAATTTTAAAAGTGAAGGTTTAAAAACTAGATACTACCGGGGGCACTCTAAAAATCATTTGGTTGCTGGGTTTTTTCATAACGCAAAGGCCCATCATTACTATGAGGAAAACCTCATGTTGTAGCTGAAGTAGACCTTTTAATTTAAAAGGGAAACCCTAAACCAAAGTAGAACCATGCTACAAACATTTCTGTCATTCAGTGATTTAACAAGAGAAATAAATGGGGAAATTTTACTAAATTAAAGGGAAAGGCAGTATTCCCCATTCTTTCTTCCCTTCATCTTTCTATAAATTCATGTCTTTTTTTAATAGATAGGTTTTAAGTTTTCTCTGTTTTTCTTGCCAGTAGTTTTCGAAGGGGTGGGAGTGGGGTAAAACCCTTTTCCCCCTTTTTCCATGACCACACGCTTAAATAAAAACGATACCCCTTTCCTAGCAAATTGAAGCCCCTTTCCAGAAACTCAGAAAGGATTTTCACTGACGTGAATATGTTCTGTATTCTTGATGGAAAAAAGTTTTGGACCTTAAAAAAAGTAAATTTTATTTCTAAAACTCTCTTGGTGTGAAGGATATTCTGGACTCTTGATCAGGAAAATATGTTTCGTGACTCCTTGACGTTTAAGGAGGTTCTGTGTCACTGAGATTGTGGGATGTGCGCTGACTTACAATTTGCAAAGTAGTTCTTTGTTTTCTCTTACAAATAAAATATAAGACTCTTGAGGGAAAGCTATTAAAAAAAAAACCCCAAAAAAGTTTATTAAGAATAAGAAGAAAGGGGTATGGTGACAAACTGTATGAGTCAGTGAGAGATTGTAAATAGTGGGGGAGAGAGAGGGAGAGAGGATAAGCAGAGAGAGAGAAAAAGAGAGAAGAGTAAACTTGAAAACGTACAGACGGTTTGGAAACCCACAGCCAGACTATCACTGAGAGGATTTCTTTTTGTACCAAGTTTAAAAGAAATGGGTAAATTACTGGGCCAGGAAGAAAGTATAATGGGGAAAAGTCTCTCCCCCTCCCCCACTCCCTCCGGCAACTACCAGCACGAAAACAAAGAGAAAAAAAACCATAAAATTTTGGAAAACTGACGAAATTTTAAAAATTGGGAGAGGGAGAAGTCAAGGTTTACCTATTTGTATTTTACCTATTTAGGTGAAGGGTCTTTCATAGCTTTTGGGGCCCCCCCTTTTCATTGGGCCACTCTCATGTATTTCCTCTTAAATGTATGTAGGGATCCTGCCTTACATATCATTACAGAAAATTACCTCCTGCAACTCATGGCCAAAGATAACTTAAAAACCCGTGACCAGGAGCCCCACCTTCCTTTTCTGACCCCTTGTTGCTCTTTTTCCAACCTGGAACATCTGCCCCTGACCCCCTTTGTCAGTCCCTCTCATATTTTATTTGTTCTTATTAGTCCCCCCTATTTCTCCTGTGTTCCAGTTTTGTCAGTTGAGTTCCCTTAACCTCTACTCGTAGGAAAAACCCCCCATTTCGGGGACAGTCTTGCTGCAAACCTTTGCTTTTTCCCTTAATTTCTTGACGTGTTTGACTAGGTGGGGGTTCCATAGGGTGGTACATCTCCAGTGGGGCCTGAGGGGCATGTACAATCCTGCATGACTCCTTACTTAATGTCGATCGGGTATTCTCGGGTTTGCCGGGTAAACCGATGCGGGCAGCGTTTTTTGGGGTTCATTTGCCCCTCAGGCAATGTTTAGTACTCTTACCCAAACCTTTTCCCTTTGATGAGTTTTGCACCCTTTGATTTCTTAGGTTATTTCCGACTGGGGTCCCTATGCCCTTTCCCCAATCTTCATAACTTTGCAGTTGCGGGGGGAAACTCAAGGACCATTTGTCAGACCAGATTCAGCTTGTCGAATCCCCTTGTAGTTTACTTTAAATCCTCTTTTCACTTGTTTTCACTAATTTCACATCGTTTGCAGAGACACCTCTGATTTTTACCCCTTTTCTTATGTCTTAAAGATTTACGAGAAACAGCACGGGACCTGGGACCCCCCCTTTAAAACCCCCATCGACACAGCGCACCCCGTCCCTCGTCTTGGGCCCCAACACATTTTGGGTTTCCTTCCTGCGGGTATTCCCTGACCCACGCAAACTTTCCTTCCTTTCCCCTACCCTCTAGTTTTTTAAACGAGCCTTTTGTGGAACGTGTCAAAAGCCTTCTTACAGTCAAACCACCCCCCTTTTTTTCCTATTTTACACGTTTCCTTGTCCATGAATTCCTTTGGGTTCGTATGCAGTTTCCTTTCCGAAACCTGCGGTTGTCATGTTTTGGGCTTTTCCCCCCCCGGGTCCCCACTTTCTCCAGAAAAATTTTTCCCCGTGATATTATATACTAACATGTCAGAACGGGGTCTTTGTTTATTGCTGCTACATTCACTTTTTTAAAAAATTAGAATCATTTGCTGTCTCCATACCTCACAGTTCCGGGTTTTTAAATAAATTAATTGAAGATTGCTGCTAGGAGCAGACCATTCCTCTGCCCTTTCTCTCAGGACCATGGAAACAGTTATCTGGGGCTACCGCCTCGAGGAATCTAGTTCACCTACAGCTTCTCACCTCCTCTTGGTTATTGCAGTGTTCCAGCACTCCTGGAGCATCCTACCGGGGCCCCAGTTTCTGGAACCATTGTTCTATGTAATACTTCTCCAAAACTTGTGTTAGGTTTTCACATACTTCCGGTTACTCTTTGTAGCTCCCTCCTTTCCCCGCTGAATACCCCCTTCTCACTATTGTTTTCCTCCTAAGCTGTTTATAAAATTTTGGGGCAATAGGGATTTATGCTAGCCATTCTCGATTCAGGGTGGGGTTTTCTCCTTATCCCCGTATTTCATTTCTGGCCCTTTACTAGCTCCCTATTTTCCTGGTCCTTTGCCTTCTAAACTTTTCCTGCTCTAGCACACTTGGCTTTGGACTATTTTCACCTTAGGGAAAACCCCCGGGGGTCACTTGTTTTTCCATTTTTTGTTACCCTTTTGGGATAACTTCTTTCTCTGCTTTTTTTTCACTTAGTGGCCACTTTCTCCCTCTTTAAAATTCTTTTTTCCCTTTAGTTTTCTTTCTACTGTACCTTATGGTGACGATGAAATTGTTCATTTGGGAAAAACTACCTTTCCCCTGCAATTGATGATGCAATAGGTCCCCCCATAATCGAATAATTTAAGCTACTAAAGCAACTTGTAATTAGTTCCACAAAAATATACCCCAATATAAACCTACTGGGAAAATTTGAGACAGTTTAAGAAATTATCAACAGAATTCGAAGGAAAACTTTAAATGCACAAACCCCCATAGCTACACTGCACCGATTAAGGCAAAATTTAAATTTAAAATGATTATCATCACAACGGGGCTTATGGGAAATTTCTATTTTTCAACTAATCATATAAAAATGAACCCCAAAATTTTTGGGGTAAGATCGACAACTTTTAGGGCAAAAACACAAGCCCTAACTACCTGTTCATACCTTCACTGACAGGATATGAAAAGTTGAAATTAACTTTCGATCCACAAGACCAGGGAATTTGATGGGTTTGAGGGAGAAAAATTTTCTCCCATAAAAACAGTCGTCCAAATTTAAAAAAATCATTATCATTTTTTTAAATGAATGGAGAATGAAACTTTAGATTACAACCCCTACCTTCTCGATACTTTAACTCTTGAAAAACCCACCCCCTTACTAACCTATTACATTACAAGTAGTCAAAATTATGGAAGAATGCGTAAAAAGCCCCTGGGCCCCTCTGGAAAAAACAAGAAAAAAAAAAAGTTCCCTTCCCCCCGAAAATTGTAAACATCTTTTGGGAAATATCTTTAATGCCATTTTGGCCCCAGGACATTTTCCAGTGGGGTTTTAAGACTGCTAGGAGACTTTCTGGTAAACCCAATAAAGACATTCACCAACCTGGAACTATAACCTATACTTTACTTGAAGTCACTGGGAAAAATTTTTTGAAAGGTCATTTCCAACAATTGAACTACTAAGGAGTTTAATCACTTTTTTAAAGAAAAAAAATTTGGGTTTAGAAACAAGAGGTACCAATCAGCAATAAAAGTTTTTTTGATACGTAGCAAGTCTAAAGCATCAAGGGGAATCTTGCCGTAATTGCCCCCAAGAGTTTAAAAGTTTTTAAGCTTATGGCATGATGGCCTTATAACAAACCATTGACCTACCAAACCCTAACTGGACTTTCCCAGAGTAATTTAAATTCTTTAAATCAAAGAAAAATCATTCCCACCTTCACGCAGGTCGAAGAGCCCTTTTTTACCCAACTGGGGGGCCCACAAAGGTTCTTGTTCAGTCCCCTTCGTTCAACAATTTTTGTGAAACCTCCTCAACCCCAAATTTGGAACGATTTTGACACAGTTTTCAGATGATGTTTTTCATGTCTCTCATCAACTCCGGGGAACGGGGGAAAACGTATGAAGAGTCATAGAAAAAATGAATATTTAACTTCCGAACATCTAATTGGAAAAAAAGTGGAGAATTTTCGACTAATCTGACAAGGTCCTTGTTAGCACGATAGGATGTTTTTTCATCAGCATTTTAAGATAAAGGGGTATCTCCACAGAGGTACACCTGAGCCATTTAAAACCCCAACAAGATTTTTGGGGTACGAAAAGAAGGTGCCCACCAAACCCCAGTAACTAAAAAAATCAAAAAGCCAAAGCCGTTTAGCAGTCTCTTTCGATTCAATCAAGCCCCTCAAAATGTCAAAAAAACATCTGTACAAAAATTTTAAAAAAACTTTTCCAATACCCCTTTTTCCCAATGTCATTAAAAAACAAAGACCAACTGCTACGGACAAAGGGTCCAAATAAGCTCTTCGCTTTTTACCGAACCAGGAGGAGAGTAGAGTTAAAAGGCAATTTTCACATAAAATATTTACACAACAATATTTCCCCCATAAATTTTCGCCTTTACACCCTAAAAAAAAAAAAAAACTTATACAAAGCAAGAACTATAATCCTTTGGAAATCCTATAAATTTTAAATACCGGGTTTTTACCATCAATACTCCCCCACAGGATCAAAGAATACCTCCCCAGAGGGCCGTATTATATCATAAAGAATTTCCCAGACCCCTGATATTACAACCCCCTGATGAAGAAATTGGGGACCCCAAAACCCTTTTATTATACTGGAACATCATCGCCCCCCCCAAATTTGGGGGACATCTTATATAACAATTAATGTAAAAAAAACATTTACTTGCTGACACCACCGTAAGAAAAACCATTGTAGGGGAAATTCTAAAAAGGCCAGAAAATTATTTCCTTCATTTCGCATAAATATCCGTTGTTAATCGCCAAAAAAAAAAAAAAAAAAAAAAAAAAAAAAAAAAAAAAAAAAAAAAAAAAAAAAAAAAAAAAACTTGTATAATTCTCCAAATTTAGAGTCATGTACTTTTTAAAATAAAAGTGACTTGGGGTTAGTTTATACCTCTTCAAGAAAATCTTTTCATTTCACGACCCCTTTTTAAAATTTCACCAAAGGGGGTTGGGCCACTTACCTTTTATATCCTACCCCTCCCCCCCCCCCACCCTTTTCCCAAAAATTTTTATTCTTACCCTCCCTTTTTCCTTACCCTCTCACCAAAGCTCGTTTTGGTACCGAAACCCAATACCTTCAAAGACTAACATTGTTATCAATCGCAGCTGTAGAAAAATGAAGGATGGATAATGAAAACCTTCAAAACCAGGGGGTCCAACCCTGATGACACCTTCAGGCGCTTGTTCTATCTAGGGTGGAAATTGCTGCACCTAACAGCACCTTTCAAGGCATAAATTACTGACCTAGAAAATGACAGGAAACCTTTACGGGGCGCAAACGGGATAAAACACCTCAATTACTAGAGCGCTTTAAGTTTCCAACTGTATTCCCTGGAAAGCAGGCGGGAGAGATACATGATTATATACACCGGAAAACTAGGGGACTAGAAGAAATTTCACCGAAAATCATCACTACGAAAGCAAAAGACTTGGCAGACGATGCAACACCCCCCCAAAGAAAAAAACAGGGGTGTCACTAGCACGTTAAAGACAATACAATAAGGACAGGGGGCCCCAAAACTTTTCAAATGCCTCCCCGCATAGATAAGGGGATCACCAATGACCCCTGGCAGTTTTCAAGATGGCACTGGACAACCACCAAAACGGTACCCGACCCCGGCTGTGGTCCCTACGTTTGGGTTGCGTGCACCAGCATAAACCTGGGGATCACTCTGACCACCAGGAGGGTTATCACAGACCGGGCCCCGGGGGGTTTTACCCCCCAAAATCTCCCAGGTAAACTCCAGGTAATACCTTGTCATTCCCTTTTTTGAATTTGGTTCGGGTGTTAACCCACAAAGTATTTAAAACACAGGGACTTGGTTTACTAGCGCCCAAGAGGGTTTTTGGGTGATATCTCGGCTGAACGTTAAGGGGAATATGAGATACGCTTTGCGCAACAACATCTCCTTTTTTCCCTGGTTAATCCCAAACATTTTTGGGGACACGTTTTCCAATACATCTCCGGGATCTTTGCTTCCCCACATTTTTGGGCCCCCCATGTTACCCGGAGGTTCCTGGAGGGTTTTTCCCGGGGACCAACGCCCCCCCCGGGCCCGGTCCAGACCCGGGTCCCGGGGCGATCAGGGCCCCGATCAACCAGGTGTTTCTGCTGGCCGCACGCGTCCAACGTACGAGCCCCCAGCCCGGTGAACAGGCACGTTTAGGTTTTGTCCAGTTCTCTCTTTAAAACACCGGGGGTTTTTTTGTAATTCCCCTAATACTTGAGGGGGCTGTTGAAAAAAGTCTTGGGCCCCGGGCACTTATGGGTTTCTCTTATGACCAATGGGGCCCCTACTTTTAAGTGGGGGGATTTTGCATCGCCCCCCCATCTTTTTCTTTCTAGGGGGTGATTTCTGTGTGCAATTTGGGACCATTCCTTCCAGGATTTTCCAATTAATTATGATAATCTCTCCCTCCTCTTTTCCCAAAGAGACAAGTCGAGTGCTTCAACGTTTCCCCGTAGTTAAAGGGGCTTGGGCAAACTTTTACGTCAGTAAAGGATCTCTGACACTCTCTGATCTCAATTTTCACCTGCTTTTAATGGGGATGTTTAAAGTACAGCGTATTCCAGAAGAACAAGTGATTTGAAAAGGATCTCATTGGCTTGGCATCTCTCGTTTTAACGTTCACATATCCATCCATATTTTTTTTGACTTTGACGTGGCACTGTTGCCTGAAAAATGAGATCCCCCGACATTTCAACTCACAGGTCCCCCTTTCATTAGTTTTTTCCCCTCTATTTTATGGCCAAGTTTGTATATACTTGTTCTAGTTATTATCTCCCCAGTTTTTTCCCTAACGGGGTAGTTGGGAAATTTGTCCTCATTGAACATCAATGTTTTCCGTTGCCCACTGGAAACTTTGTTTATATCTTTTTGAGGGTTAACCGCGTCCTCAGCAGTGACAGCTTCAGCAATCCTGTATCACCGCAAAGGATATACGGTGCGTATGTATATCTCTGTCTTGTTGATATGAGGATGGGGAAAAAGAGGGGGCGAGACTGTGCCTTGTGAACAGCTCTTCACTATCAGCCTCCCATTTAAACCGTACCCCCACTCTTGTGTTCGATTTGTTAGGAAGTTGAAGATCCATCTCCCCACTTTTCCCCCTTTTTCCTTTAGCACGTATTTTGTGCCTATTACGCCTGATGCATTTGTCAAAAAGCTTTTTTCAAAGTCTGGTATATTCACTGCATTCTGATTTTCTTCCCAAAGCATCCAAGGCCAAATCATAGTGATCCGCAGTTGGAGAGGCAGGAGCGACCTGCCCCGAACCCTTGTTGCCCTAGATTGTGCAGAGTTCAGGAATCCAGGTGATTTGTAATCCTGCTTCTTAGCACTCTTTCAAAGATTTTTATGATGTGGGACGTCAGAGCTATTGGTCTATAGTTCTTAGCTAATGCTTTGCTGCCACCTTTATGGAGTGGGGCTATATCCGTTGTTTTAAGTGACTGGGGAATTTCACCCATGTCCAAGCTCCTCCATAGTGTACTTAGGGCACGCGAGAGGGGTTTCTTGCAGTTCTTAATGAATACAGAGTTCCACCAGTCTGGGCCCGGGACTGAGTGCATGGACATGTTGTCAATGGCTTTTCGAGTCTATCGGAGTTAGGGTAATGTCGGAAATCTGGCATACTTTTTATGGAATTTTGAGGCTCATCCATGAAGAAATCTTTTGGGGTCGTCGATCCTCAGACTGATTAGTGGTTCACTAAACACAGAGTCGTACTGGGATTTCAGTATTTCACTCATTTCCTTGTTGTCATCTGTGTAAGTCCCATCCTGTCTGAGTAAGGGCCCGATACTAGATGTGGTATTTGCCTTATTTTTGGCAGATGAAAAGAAATATTTCGAATTTCTTTCAATTTCACTAATAGCTTTAGAACATAAGAACATAAGAATGTAGGAACACTGCAGAAGGCCTACTGGCCCATACGAGGCAGGTCCTTATCAAAACGACCTCTACCTAAAGCTACCCAAGAAATAACTCCCGTACCCCATGACCCCAATCAAACCCAGCCCCTCCCACTCATATATTTGTCCAGTCTCTTCTTAAAGCTACCCAAGGTCCTAGCCTCTATCATCCCACTGGGAAGACTGTTCCACTCATCTACAACTCTGTTAGAAAACCATTTCTTACCTATGTCCTTTCTAAATCTAAATTTATCCAACTTATATCCATTATTTCTGGTTCTTACCTGGTTCGAAACCCTCAGTACTTTATTAATATCTCCCTTGTTTATGCCTGTCATCCACTTATACACTTCAATGATATCTCCCCTCATTCTACGCCTCTCCAGAGAGTGGAGATTTAAAGGCTTTGAGTCTATCTTCATACGGGGGTTCCTTACACAGTAAATCATTTTAGTCATTCTTCTCTGTATGTTCTCTAATGAGTCTATGTCCATCCTGTAGTAAGGGGACCAAAACTGAGCAGCATAATCTAAATGAGGCCTCACAAGTGATGTATAGAGCTATAAAATAACTTTTGGCCTTCTGTTACTTATACTTCTTGAGATAAATCCAAGTAATCTGTTGGCCTTGTTGCGCACACTAAGGCACTGCTGTCTTGGCTTTAGATTTCTGCTTACCATGACTCCCAAGTCTTTCACATTCTGTATGATCAAGCTCTACTTCACCTAATTATAGCTTCGAGGGTTATTTTCATTACCAAGGGCAAGTATTTCCTTACCTTGGGTTAATCCCCTTTTTGGGGCCCAAAATTTTTTAAAACCCTTTTTTTTTAAA